>JABUQX010135628.1:5000-12500 GCA_015478945.1 Trachelipus rathkii
AGGGGTGTTGTGTCTGCGCATGAGTTTTGTGTTGATATTGATAACTCCATACTAGTTCGCTGCGGTGCTTCCTTCTTTCCTGCCACCTCTGTTCTGTGGAATTCTCTTCCATCTTCTGTGCTTCCTCCTGAATTTAATCTCCCTCACTTTAAAGCCTGCGTCTGTGCTCATCTGCGTAATTTACGTTAGATGATGAACTTTTGATTACAATTTCTTTTCGTGATGATTTTTCAAACCAGTTTGAGAACAAATTCGTAAGCCACAGATCCAAACTTACTAATTAATCTTTGTACAGCCATTCATTCCATAGATATATAATAAATATTTTACGAATTTTGCAATGAATTTGATCTGAGCAATCACATTTGGATTGTTAAGGATTTTAGCATTTACCTCACTCACAACCTGCACTCCAAAAGATATTCCTCTACTCTGAAAAGGCTTAAAACATTTTTTTAATTCTATGGGAGAAGAAAGCTTAACAGAACTGGTCTTAATAAGAGTTCATCATAGCTACACAATGTAAACAGAGGAAGCGCTTAATATATGTATACCTTTATATATATGCTATCCCTTAAAATCCAACTGTACTCATCGTGGTGAAGAGTGTAGTGTTTGGAGAAATACCAAGCAGACTAGTACAGCTCTGGTCTGGAGAAAGACCTGACAACCTACTTCAGCTTTGAATTGAAACTACTTTAGTTGCTAAAATTACGTATTTCACTTGGAAATTATTCGAATATTTAGAAGACGTGAAATCTTTTTCTCACAAAATCTAAGAAAAAACCTGCTCTGATTGAATAAGCTGCTGCAAATTGTGTTGATCTAATAGATTTTTCAGAAAGTGTTAAAAGAATACTCCTCTGATAAAGGAAAATAGGACTTTTCAATGAAATTAGAGGGTGCCGTTACTGAAAATAGTTCATTTGACTTTAGTAATATTATGGAAACTGGAAGTGATGGGACATATGACCATATAAAAGTTAATAATTATGATGACACCAACCCTAATTTCGATAAATTTTAGAACATTTAAAGCAAAAGATAAAAAAAAATAACTAGTTACATTTTTTGGCACCTATAAGGAATAATAAATAATGTATCAAACATAACTGAAGTTAAAGACATTTTTTGGCATCTCCGATTAGGGTACAGAGAATGTGAATTATTCTCTCCTAAAGCTTAGCTTTGTCTTACTCGACGTAAATTGACCGCACCCATTCCTTGAATAGGACTCTGTAAAAAAAAAAATAATTTTGCTGTCAAGAGATCAAGATTAAGAATTTTTTATATAAATAAAATGACATATTTTTTGTATTTTGAAATTGATATCTATGTAGATTATTTTATTCCCTTTTATTGAGGTTATATATATATATATATATATATATATATATATATATATATATATATATATATATATATATATATATATATATATCTATATCTTTATATATATATATATATATATATATATATATATATATATATATATATATATATATACATATATTTATATATATATATATATATATATATATATATATATATATATATATATATATATATATATATATATATATATATATATATATATATATATATATATATATATATATATATATATATATATATTTATATATATATATATATATATATATATATATATATATATATATATATATATATATATATATATATATATATATATATATATATATATATATATTTATATATATATATATATATATATATATATATATATATATATATATATATATATATATATATATATATATATATATATATATATATATATATATATATGTATATGTATATATATATATATATATATATATAGTGTTGATCCAATTTCTATGAAATGCAAATTTGTAATTTAATCTGGAAAAACAACACCAAAGCCCTCCCACATAAATCTTTAATCAAAAAGACGTCGCCTCCAAATCTCAAATGCGGCATCTAAAAAATAGAACAATAAATATAAAATTTAACTTAATTATTAGTATTTAAGGGAAACTAAAAACAAATGACAGGACCCACAGATACATAGGCAACAACTTACCAGATGTAAACTGGTTATTTCGTATATAACATTCAGGATAAACTCAGGACAACATATCACTTCTAGAACGTGAAGTTAAAACAATTGCAGTTTAAAAGGACCAGAATCACTATTTAAAGAGGGTTTAGTGTTATAAATGAATAATGTTTCCAAAATATGTAAGTTGGTTGGTGAATTACTTTGGGCCAGTATGCTGAAGTTATTATAATTAAAGGTGTGGTCTAATGTGTGGGAATGATCCCTAATAGATGAATGGGCTGGTGAATTCAACCTGGTTTTGGTACGTGTTGAAACTTACCTTTTTTCATTGATTATCAAATTCCCAATTTGTTAAGATTAACGTTGACTTCGATTTTGTTAATCTTTATTATTATATATTTTAGTTCTTTCACCTGAAGATGGAAATAGTTATAGTTTCCGAGACGTTGTGCTATTTTTGATTAAAGATTTCAATGTGGAGGGCTTTGGTGTTGCGTTTCCTGATTATATATATATATATATATATATATATATATATATATATATATATATATATATATATATATATATATATATATATATATATATATATATATATATATATATATATATATATATATAAATCTTAATCTCAAACCCCACTGAAAAAAATTTATGGTTATGTCTATGTATATATATATATATATATATATATATATATATATATATATATATATATATATATATATATATATATATATAATTCTTATTGTTTATATATATATATATATATATATATATATATATATATATATATATGACTGTTTATCCATTTATCTAATTATTCTTCTCTTTCTGTTTATTTTTTCCTTTTTCCGTTTCTATTTCTGATTTTCATATTTCTGTACATTAATTAATTCAACATCGACAATATTTCCACATCTGCTCCCTGTACTTGTTACTTCCCATTTTTATTTACTAATTTATTTATCCTTATTTATTTATTTTATTATTATTATTATTATTATTATTATTATTATTATTATTATTATTATTATTATTATTATTATTATTATTATTATTATTATTATTATTATTATTATTATTATTATTATTATTATTATTATTATTATTATTTTCTAGCTTTCGTCCGAGTGGTTTTGATATTTTCAAATAATAAATTTATTTTATAAAATTAAGCGAACTTGTATAACATTAATATTTAAGTAATTATAACAAAAAAAAAGTAAAACTATTAATTTTAAAACATTTCAAAAGTTAAGATACGATAATTTTTAGTTATTTAATACGTTTAAAATAATTAACGTTACATTATATATATATATATATATATATATATATATATATATATATATATATATATATATATATATATATATATATATATATATATATATATATATATATATGTATATATATATATATATATATATATATTAGTGATACACCGATACCATGGTATCGGTATCGGTAGTATCGGTCAATTTTTGAAGTATTGGTATCGGTATCGGTATCAGTATCGGTATCGGGAATTTTAGTTTTTCGTCTTAGCTACGATATTCTATATATCGAACAATATCGATATATAAAGTATTGAATATATAAATATAATTCGATATATATATATATATATATATATATATATATATATATATATATATATATATATATATATATATATATATATATATATATATATATATATATATATATATATATATATATATATATATATATATATATATATATATATATATATATATATATATATATATATATATATATCTCAATTTGTCTGATAATTTCCGTATCTATCTTACCCACTGTATGTTAATATAAACGTTTTCGATTTTGCATTTGTGCTTATGAAACGAAAGAAATGCTCGAGTTTGCGTTCGTTTTTGCTAAACTTAGTGCAAAATCGTAAGAAATGCTTACCAAACGTAAGGAATTTCCTTAATTCTATAAGGTTGCTATTTCCTGTGATTGCTGAATTTAGCACGTTCTTACGAAAATGTGTAAACCAAAAAATGACAAAATTCATCTTTAAATTTAATTTCTTCCAAAATCGATTAACTCCATCACAATAGTTGATCAATTTTTTTGTAATATAAACTTTTTTTTTATTTTTATTTTATTATTTTATTTATCCGAAATTGACGGGCTCCATCACAAAAGCTGATTCTAATTGTTTGCAAAACAAAAGTAAACCTCGTAAGAAATCGTGTTCGCTTTTGCACGAAATTCGGGAAATTAGTTCAGGCAATCAGGAGTGCCAAAGAAGTCGTCTTATGGATGTTAAGTGTAGGTTTAAGTGTTTTTATATATAAAGATTCCAAATTTTTAAGTTCTTCATCTGTAGAAGCATTTTGAAGAATGGAGAATTTTTGAAGAGATATAGGGTGCCTATTGAGGTCATAGCGATCTCTGACAGCTAAATTCTCTGGTTGAGAGATGGGGAGATTAGTTCGAAAGGAAATGTCCATGTGTTTGAAGGCTCGCATCTTTAGTTTTGTAAAGTTTGACCTACATAGTCGACGTTGCAGTCGGCACATTTATATTTGTAAACGATGTGTGACCTGTCAAGTTCATGGGGATGCTTTCTTTAATCTTAAAGAAACTTCCAACTGAGTTGTTGTTAATAAAAAACAAGAAACTTGCATTGTGGAAAGTTTTTGTTTAAGATGTTTCTAATCTGAAAGTGAAGATCATTGAAATGTAGAGAAGCCGAGCGTAAACAGGAAGTTTAGGAACATCCTATGCAGTAGTTTTAGGGCGATAAGTGTTATCGAGAACGAATAAACAAGTTTATCAAAAAGGTTAGAGGGATAAAGATTAAAGCTAGAAAATTTACGGCGAAAGGTGATTTCTTCATGGAAAAACTTCCAATCAGAACAAATAACAAAGGCTTGTATATGCTAGGCTTTAGACCCGCAATTTTAGGAATAAGTCCCAAGTAAAGTATTAGTGGGCTTGCGATAAATAGAAGTAGAAAGCCCACTAATGTTTTACTTGGAACTAATTTCTTTAGTTCTATCTCCTTTAATCATAATTGTAATAATACGAAGCGTTTACGATAGAATGAATTTTATTAGTATTTTCTTTGCTTTTAATTTAGACCGTTTTCGTTTTTGTCATTTGTGCTTACGCTCGATAAGAAATGCTCACCCAGTTTTAGCACGAATTTCCTGTTTAAACGACCGCGATTTCGTGCTAGGCTTACTTTTGTTTTTAAACAATTGGAATCAGCTGTTGTGATGGAGCACGTGGTTTTGGAATAAACAGAAATAAAAAATAACAAATGGTTTATATTACAAATAATTGATCAACTATTTGTGATGGTTTATCCATTTGGAAGAAATTAGATTTAAAGCTGATTTTATTGAATGAAACATTCATCAATTCAGACGGGGCCTACCACGCCGCCATCTTGTTTGTTTACATTTTTTCGTAAGAACGTGCTTAAATCCGGCAAGTACGGGAAATAGCAACCTTAAAGAAGAATTAAGGAAATTCCTTACGTTTGGTGAGCATTTCTTAAGATTTTTCGGTAAGTTTGACAAAAACGAACGCAAACATTTTTTACGTTTCATAAGCACAAATACAAAAACAAAAACGGATTTATATATATATATATATATATATATATATATATATATATATATATATATATATATATATATATATATATATATATATATATATATATATATATATATATATATATATATATATATATATATATAGCCCGGAGTTACCAATATCTACGCAAAACTCGTGCGCAGACACAGCACCCCTTGTGCTACGAGGGCGTCGTAAAGGTGGTGGTACGCGAGTGGTAAGTTCCCTCGAACACCTGCCGCTGCGGTACCTATAGAAAAAGAGATAAAGCACCAACATCGCGCCACAAAGATAGAGGGTCAAGTGAACTGGAAAGTACAGGACAGTTTTATAAGTCTTTTGGCTTTTGACTCGACCCTATCCAAAAGCCGGTGAAACCCAGATATGAGAACATTACTCCATACAAGGGCGGATGAGACCCTTGTATAGCGGTAACTGAGAAGAAGGAAAAAAGTCTTGCAGTTAAACAGAACTCCCAGTTTTGAGGCTGCCCTAACCTTTCGTTAATGATGTGAGGTTTCAAGACATTTTTGTTTATGTTAAAGACCAAGGATGTTTGTATTGGCCAACAGGAGAGACAGAGAGAGAACCGTCGAAGATAGGAAAGTTAGAGGTGTTTTTAGGAGATTTGTAGAAGTTGGGTTTTAAAAGAATTAAATTCACAAGGTTGAGACGACCCCACTCGGAAATTCTATCAGATCAGCGAGAATAGAATCGGAAAGATTAAGACGAAAACGAATTCTAGAAGTAAAGAGGGAGCAGATTTGAAATAAGTTGAAGAATGAAGGGTTGAGTTATCAGCACATGAATGGATAGAGTTTGATGAGAACCTGAGAAAGATCAGTAATGAAAAGTGGAATAAAGTAGGAGATAAGACAGAACCCTGAGGAACACCACTATTGACAAAAAGGAAGATGTCGCTCCATTAATGAGCGATTTGAATGAAAACTAGACATAAGTAAGCAAGAGAAGGAGGAAACCCAAAGGAGGGGGAGGAGAGCAGTGACGCGTGCCGTACCCGGTCAAATGTTTTATATGTCAAGCGTCACCACACAAGTCTCCGTAGTTCCTAAAGGCGGAAAACCATAAATCGGTTAAATAGAAAAGTATATAGCCAGTAGACCTTGAACGCCGAAAGCCGTACTGGCGATCGGAAGAAGAGAATGAGATTCCAGATGATCTAAGAAATGAGAGTTGAGAGAAAGGTTTCAAAGATTTTAGATAAAATACAAGTGAGCTATAGGGCGATAGTTTGAAGGATCAGGCGGCTTCCTTTTTCGGAATAGGTTGGACATGTACGTGCTTCCAACACTGAGGAAAGTGCTAGTATTGAGACATAGAAAATATAGTTGAACGAGGCAGGGTCAGCACGTAAGCACATTCCCTCAAAACTCGGGGAGAAATACCATCCGGACCACCCGCCTTCCTAACGTTTATAGATCTCAGGAGCTGCACACGATCAAATGTAATCACAGGCAAAGACATAGGACGCCTGAGAAGGAGGAGGAGGAGGAGCATGCAGAATCGTCCAGGATTAAGTTAGAGAGGGGAAAATAGAGGCCAAAGGGTGGCCTTTTTGGTTTAAGAGAGTTATATATATATATATATATATATATATATATATATATATATATATATATATATATATATATATATATATATATATATATATATATATATATATATATATATATATATATTTATATATATATATATATATATATATATATATATAAATATATATATATATATATATATATATATATATATATATATATATATATATATATATATATATATATATATATAAATAGATG
>JABUQX010135628.1:15000-24403 GCA_015478945.1 Trachelipus rathkii
TATTCGATATGTGGCATTAAAACCATTTTCAAAACATTAAAACTAATACAGAACGTTATTACTCTCACCATTCTAAAGGCTATAAGAGAAGAAAAGTGTGAACTGAGCTTTTAGTAAGGTTTTAATACAAGCTTCTTCCTGTTTCGTGGTTTAACTTTGTTTTAGGTCACAAGCACTACTAGCAAATAAATTATTCAAGATACTTTATTCTTTATGTGCATTTTTTCTATTATCTATTAAGGAAAGTTGTTGTTTATCAAATTTTGAGTAATTCTTCAAACTTCCTTATCAAGAAGAATCCAGTCAGATAATATCTTAAAAGCTCGGTGAACTAAAGTCTATATGGTGGTAATTTTGCACTTTAAAATAGTTAAGAAATCTAAATTAGGTATGTTCTATTATATGTGAACTTAAAGCTGTAGACGCATTTATTAAATTTTCAGTTTTCATTAATAATAATAGTAACATCTACGAAATTAACATATTTAGTTTTTGTTTCCTCGAAAAATAGTTTCAGGCCCTAAAATTAAAAGTTTACGATTTAATTTCATGAATTTGTTTCTGTTAGGTAAATATTACAAAAGAGTCGTCAATGCACCGAATGTTAAAAGATAAGGTTGGAAGGGGAGCTTTTTTTTACTAAAAATATTGTTTTCTCCTAATGGCATAAAGTAATTCGTGAATGTTTGTTCTAATGGTGATTCCATAGATATGACATTTTTTTTAAAATACATTATCCCATTAAAATTAGGTTATTGTCGTATATAAGGGAAATATTTTTTTTAAAAATTTTCCTTTTATGAATGGTGAACATTTTAAACTTTTTGAATATTTGGTTAATAGTTTCAAATATTTGAACATTATTATTATTATTATTATTATTATTATTATTATTATTATTATTATTATTATTATTATTATTATTTTATTATTATTATATTATTATTGTATTGATTATTATTATTATTTATTATTATTATTGATCGCACTTCATTTTATTAATTTAAAACTAATTTTAAAAAGTAAATGTTACTTTAGTCACTTTGTATTAATAGCTTTTTTGGCTCAATAGAAAGGAACTTTCCTCCCCGAGAAGCTAAATTTTTCACCGACTCAAAATTAAATTAAATTTTGTTTCAATGATAATAAATCGTAACGTGATATTGAAGACATCTGAAGGTCAAGATTTTGCAATTTGAATAAATTATTATTATTATTATTATTTATTATTATTATTATTATTATATTATTATATTATTATATTATTATTAATTATATTATAATTAATAACTAGTATATTATGAGTATGTATTATAAGTAGTATTATATGAGTAGTATAGTAGTAGTAGTAGTAGTAGTAGTAGTAAGTAGTAGTAGTAGTATAGTAGTGATTGAAGTAACATAAGAAGAAGAAGAAGAAGAAGAAGAAGAAGAAGAATGAAGAAGAAGAAGAAGAAGAAGAAAAGAAGGAAGAAGAAGAAACATCGAGAGAAATTAAAAAACTTTCATTTAGTGATGGATAGTACTAATTACGGATTTCTCCTTCTGGTGTTATTTACAATTGCTATTAATTAATTAAATAATTAATAATTAATTAATTATTAAACTTTTTTTTAATTTTCCTGCCTTTTTTTATTATGAATAAATATAGTATGACTCAACATACGAGTGGAAACTCAGGTAAATACTAAATAAGGATTTAAATGTTCTAATGTACAGTGTTCCTCGTCAAAGGCAGGCTTACAAAATAATATATATATTAATATATATAGTATATATATATATATTATGTAATATATATATTGATATAGATATAGATATATATATTAGTATAGTTAATATAAAAGTTAATATAAAGTAAAATATATTATATATATATATATCGTTTATGTATATATATAGTAATATAAATATATGTAATGATATATATATTATATTTATATTATATTATATATATATTTGAAAAGTATATGTATTATATTTATGATATATCAGGATATATATAGAAATATATAGTATAGTATTTAATATATATATATAATAATATATATTATATATATCATATATTATATATACTTATATATACTTTATATATATATATATATATATATAGACATTATCAAAAGTGGTTGACTCCGTTAATATTAGCTTAGGTTAATTTAGGTTAAGGTGGTTTGGTTAGGGTAGGTTAGGTTAGGTAGGTTAGGTTAGGTTGGGTTAGGTTAGGTTTAGGTTTAGGTTGGGTTATTACCCAAATTTAATGTATTAACCCTAAAATTATTAAAACGATACTTTCAATTATAAGATTTAGTGTGGCTAAAACTCGAAATATAATAGGCATATATATATATATATATATAATTATATATATATATATTATATAATATATAATATAATATTATATATATATCATATTATATATATATATTATAAAATATATATATAACTTATAATAATTATTATTATAGTATATATTATAATATATATATTATATATGTGTGAAAACCCTTAGTTGCAGATGGTATTATGAAATTTAAACATTTTAAATATTTTAATTTTTAAATATGCATCACTTTTAAAATTTATTTAAATTCATTAAAATTTAAAAAAAACAAGTCCTAGCCAGTGCTTTCGTCTGAAAACCAGACCTATTTTCAAATGGCTTAGATGGGTGCTTCGTGATGGCGTGAGTTTGTTATAACTATCCTCCCCGATTTTTGGTTGGTCCTGTTAGTAGAACTTTTTGTAAAAGGGTGATTTTGCATTATTAGGTTTTGTATAGGATCAGTTTATTGATCCTATACAAAACCTAATAATGCAAAAATCACCCTTTTACAAAAAGTCCTACTAACTAACAGATCAACCAACAAATCAGGGAGGATAGTTAAAAAAATCAGCTATCACGAAAGCAGTCCCATCTAAGCATTTGAAATAGGTCTGTTTTCAGACGAAAGCTACTGCTAGGACTTGTTTTTTTTTTTTTTAAATTTTAATGTAATGAAATAAAGTTTTAAAGGTGATTTGAAAATATATACTTAAAATGTATGCAATTGTTCATAATACATTGCAACAAGGGATGGTTCAGCATATTATTAATATAAAGAGCCGGTAAAGAGCTTGTATTCTGTATTCCACAAATATATAGTATATATTATATATAAGTAATATAATAATATATATATAATTATAAATATATATATATAATAATATATATAATATTATATATTATAATAGTAATATAATATATATATATATACTATATATATATATATAATATACATATAATATATATATATTATATATATATTATTATAATTTTAATATATAATATTTATACTATAATATATACTATATATATATAATATATATATATAATATATCTATATATATGATATATATATATTATATATATATATAATCCAGTTAAAGGATAAAGTATTCCGAAGTTGATGGAGATGTTCAACTGATAAGGAAAGCTAAATACACTTTCAGCATGTACAATCGTCCGAGCACATACAAAAGAGCTTATTACGATTCAACTCATGTGCGCACAATGTATTATTCATACATACGTAACATATTGTACTCATAGCATATTGAAAATGAAAAAAAGGGACAAGGTTTTTTCTTGCACTTTCGTTTGTCAAAACATTGCCAGCTGAATGGAATGAACTTTAATGTTTGCTTTTTTGGGTTCCATAAAATACTAAAGAATAATAAAGGGAAAGAAAATTTTTAAAACCCTCAATGAACGCCGTACAAATAATTTTGTTCCCACCAACATTATATTAATATATATATATATATAATATTATTATATATATACTAATATATATATAATATATATATTGTGTAGTTATGATATATATATATAATAATTATATATATATATGTGTGTATATATAGTATATATATATATATATATATATATTATATAATAATATATATTATATATATATATATATTATATATTATATATATATATATATAGTATATATATAGATATATATTATCTGTATATATATATTGTAATATATTATATAACCGTATCATATATATATATATAATATATATATATATATAATAATATAATATATTATATAATAATATATAATAATTATATATAATATATATGTATATAATATATAATATATAATCTATATAATATATAATACTGATATTATATATATATATATATATATAATATATAATTATATAGTATATATTATAATATAATTAAATATATATATATATGTATACTAGTATATTTATATATATTATATATTATATATATATATTATATTATAATTAGTATATATCTATTATAATATATATACAAGGTATAATATATATATATATAATATATATAGATTATATATAAGTATATTTTAGTATATGGATATCAAATATATATAATATATATATATAGCTATATATATATTATTATTATATTATTATTATTAGCTTATATTAATTATATAATATATATCTATTATATTATTATAGTACCTATATAATATATATAATATATATATATATAGATAGGTATATTATATATATATTTAGTATATATATTGTCTTTCCCTGTCAACCTAGACCTTTCCTTCCTGCTAAAAGCGTGAGCTCCTTCAACATGTGCCGAATAAAGAGAGTCCCTTTCAAACTTCCTTCCAACTCCCACCTATTATTTTAACCACTTCTTTCACATCTATCTTTGAATCTATCTTTTCATTATAGTCTATCTTTAAAAAGGAAAGATTGGAAGCTGTGACTCTGATCTATCGTCCGGATAGCCTAAATGTTTCCTCAGGAAACGCTGAAGCCGCTCTTTTTCTTTCTCTCTCAGACTCTTCATTATCTTCATTTTGGAATTTCGGTGAATCTCATATCTAAATAGAGTATCTTTTGGTCGAGTCTGACACAAAGTTTTGATTTCTAAGCTTCAATCTTTTCGGATCTTTCCATTTCTCTGTCATCTTTATTTTGATTTCCTTTCCAGTAGCGAAGTAGCAGCTGTTGCAGATGGCCATCGTCTATACTGTAAATTAATCAATATTGGTGCTCCTCAAGGTTCTGTTCTGTCTTCTGCTATTTTTTTTTTTTTTTTCTTTTCATAAATGACCCTCAATTTTCATTGAATCTCATGTCAATCTTTTTGCAGAGGTCTGTACCTTTCATTACACTTTTCTTTTAGAAAAACAAGAGTCCCTATCAATCGCAATTAGCTCAAGTTACGAGAGTGGTTTTGAAGCAACTGATCTCGGATAGTTCGAATTCCAGTTGAAGAAGAGAAACATGGATGTTATCAATGTCTGAAAATCTCAATTCCTTCATCTATTTACAATACATAATCTTCCACACAATAATGTCATCTTCAAAAGGTACACAACTAAAACCTTCCCTTTTCCTTAACATTATTTACTGAATTGATTACTTTGAAATAGCAAACAATATTACCGAATTTCGCTCGTCATTTGGATGAATTTTTTATTGTTTCGAATTTATAACTTTCTCAATCCTGTCTATAAATTACTTTCATCTATCTATCACTATTCCCCAAAATGCCACAGTTATCCATCCATAGTGTTAATATTGTTAGTTAGATGTGTTTTATATAATATTCAAGCCACATGTTGCGAATATGTATGTATGTCAGTACTAGTTTCAAAAGATCTAATATAAAAGAAGAAAAACCTATATATCTATTTACTTAACATGTTAACCTTTTAAATATATATAATATATAATATATATATATAAATTATATAATATATATATATATATATTATATATATATAATATATATATATATATATATATTATAATATATATATATATAATATATAATATTATATATAATATAATGTAATATATATATATTATATATATATATATATATATATATATTAATATATATTATATATATATAATATATATATATATAATATATATTTATATCATATATATAAATATATATGGACATTTATAAGGGCGTCGTAGGTGTGAGAAGAATTTAATAAAATGAAATAATTTATTAGAGAGATAGTGTGGTGTGGAGAAAGGGGTAAATGAGAGACTAAATGAAAGTGTACATTGAGAGGGTTTGGTCTTGTGGAAAGGATGAATGATAGTCGGTTGGTTAGCGGATGTATGTGTGGAGAGTGTGTTGGGAACCGACCGCTGGGAGACCGGAGGAGAAAGTGGATTGAGTCGGTGAACGAAATGTCTGAAGGAGAGAAGGAATGTGGAGTTTGGCAGAGGCGAGAATAAAGAATGCATGTAGGAGAGAATGGCGGGGTTTTGTATGTGGCCCACCTGGGCCCCCTGGGCCTACAGGGATGAACCCTTACTTGACAATCTACCATAGTGAGGGTCCTAGTCGCGGTCCATGAGCTCAAGGTGGATTTCTGTCTGTGACGAGTTTTTCACTAATTAGTGGTACAGAGGGGGCGGTAGAGCCTGGGCTTCTTTTCGACATTTGTATAACTCTCCTACTCGCTTTTCTTTTCGTGCTTGGTAGCGCTCCTTACTCTCCACTCTTGGGAAAAAAGTGGATAAAGAAAGAAGAAGGAAATATGAATATATATATATATGTATATTGATATAATATATATAATATATATCTATATTATATATATAGTATATATATTTTATATATATATATATTATATAGTATATATATATATATATATATATATATATAGTATATACGTATATATACTATTAATTATATATACATATCATATATATTTATATAATATATGATATAAATTCTATATTATATATATATAAGGGATATATAAATTATATATATAGTTAATATATAATATATGTAATATAATATATATATATGTATTATTATATATATATATAATATATATATACTAAGCATACTATATATATATACTTTATATATATATATATAAGGTATATACATTAATCTAAACTGTATATACGCCTCATATAGTAATATATAAGTAATATAGTACCTAAGTATATTATATATATATATATATTTATTGTATGATTATATATATATATATATAAATATATATATTATTATATACCATATGTATTATATTATTTCTAAAATATATAATACCAAATAATTATATGATATATATAGTATATTTATATATATATAGTATATAATATATTTACATATATATTATATATAGTATACTATATATATATATATATATAACTATATGAATCCTTTAGCTAATAATTGAATATATTGTCTCAAAGATTGAAAGTTTCTATCAAGGACAATCTAGCCTCATGTAACGTTGGCCACGCTGGAACACTTCAGTGCAATAGGGCTGAACGCGATCTCGATGCATTTTTCCGTCATCTTCACGAGCACACGCACTTGTTCCTGAAAAAACCGTGTCATCGACAGCGTTAGGCCCCAAGACCAGTTTAGCGTCCCAAGACCCGCACCGCAAACCTGGAAATAGAACCCGAAATTACGGCTACGAGCCGCACCTCTCGCGCATTGTACCCTGATATGTGTCTAACAAACCCTGCACCGCACCGCACCACCACATACCTATTAGTTAGCCTCGGCCTTACGACCCAGTCATCATATCTTAGTGTTCTCCGCCCTGGCGCGCCTACCTAGTATGGAAGCTAGGGATTAGTGTCTCGAGTGTAGTGACGCTTGTATCTTTTCTTTATTTACAACTTTGTCATTAGCACTCTGGATGAAAGAGTTTACTTTTTAATGTTAATTTTCTTCATTTAGTTAAATTAGTTTATTAATAATGGATCGATTAATTTAACAGAATATTTATTATCATTATAATCTTCGATTAAAATTCTTTAATCTCCAATACAAAAAACATGTTTTTAAAGAAACTTGCTGAATTTAAATTGAAATGGGAAATCGATTTAGTTTTATTACTGATTATAAAAAATAGTTTGACTCCTTTTTTTTATTACTTTATGTATTTAACAAAGAAAAGATGCTGCAACGCTTTCCATACTTTTCGAAAGAGCTAATTTTTTTAATCCCTTTTTTAGTTATCAAATTAACAAAGTTTCGAAAATCTTCTTTACTTGTAAACTTGTCTTTTAATCGTACAATTTGTAATAAATTAAAATTTATTTTTCAATAATATTTCCATGTGTTATTTAGGCTGTGTGTGTGTGTGTGTAGTGTACCTTTTGTAATGGTGTGTGTGTTTGTGTGTTAAGGTCTGTGTGTGTGGTGGCGACGGGTGAGTTTTTGTTTCAATCACTTTCTGTGTATACAATGTGTAGAAAGCAACAGTAAACATTGAGTGATTTGGAAAGCCGTTCCAAAAAAAAATCGAAAGGGATTTGTTTCGAAATTAATTTTCGTATAAAATTCTAGTTGTTGTTATTATGTAATGCCGGAAATTGAGAGTAAATAACGTTTTTCCACTCTGAAATGAATTCATCTCCATTCGTATTTTCTCTCCCATGGATAAATTAAATCTCTACGAGTAAGAATGGCGACTTGGTTGCTATGGGTTATTAGGCCGTCCTCATTTTAGGCCATTTACCCCACAGTTGAACCTGGGCCGCAGCAGATATGTCCTATATCAGGAGGCAGTGCGAGTCGGGGCAATTTTCATTGTCGTCCCCTGTGCAGTCTCAATACAGAAAATGAGCCAGAAGGTTGATTTTGTCCGAAGTCCACTCCAAGAGGATTATTTAAGACCGTAAGTGTAGCCACAAGGAAGAATAGAAATCGGTTAAACATTTCCCTTCGTTGCTTTCGCTCACGATATTAAGAGCTGAGGACCTGTTATTTGAAGCCCAAAAAAGAATTGTTCTCATTCTACTGCCATTATAACGATTAAAACCGGAGGAAGAATTCTTGGCGGGGATTTTGATTTCCGGGCGGATAACTTAATTGAAGATTCGCTTAATAGAACTGGCATAAATTTTTCCACGGGGTTTTTAAAAATATTTATTGATGTTTTTAACAACATGACTTTCAAAATATAAAATGCTGTACCCGACTTTTCACCCACTAAAAATAAAACCCCCTCTACATCATGAAATAAAGTATCCATAACAATATTATTTAAAAAAAAAAAATAAAAAAAAAAAAGGATTATCAGGAAATATTAGTCCAACAAATTCAAGCTTTTTTTTGAATTCGAAGAACTGCCGAATTTAGAGTTTTGGCACAGGCAACGAATTTATTCTGTTCAATGCACTGCCCACGCAAGGTTCATCGAGAGATTTTGGAGAAATGGAATTTAAGAAATGCGGATTATTTGACTGTTGAGCTTCAAATCGCTCATTGTGAATTTAATAGTGAAGAAAAAATTAGACTTCAAAAATGGGTTGACATGATGAAGTTTGAAGGGGAAAGAGTTCCGGATATAATTTCAGATGAGGAATTTTTAGAATTATTTTCACAGCC
>JABUQX010135629.1:0-18092 GCA_015478945.1 Trachelipus rathkii
AAGAGATACATACCACCACAAACGTAGAGGCTTAGGCGAAGGGTTGAAAATGTCACCAATGGTCGAACGCTGATCAGACGTATTGGGTAACTGAAGTAAAAAAAAAAAACAAGTAGACCGAGAATTTTTGTGAAAGATACTCTATACTGAGGCCTCCATTTAAGTTTATTCATGTCAGAATTCAATACGTCGTCCAGTTGATCTAGTTATAAACTTAATATCAACAGAGTCTGACGCACATTTAATATTGAAGGGTATGGAATCTTTTAACAAGTCCGAATACTAAAGTATCATGTTGTCTAGTGGTAGGCATGGCGGTCGTAATGGGGGGGGGCAGCTGCCCCCTAGAAGTGTTTACTCTTATAGAGACTACCTGCGAATTTTTTTGATCCATCGTCCCGTTCCGGGTGGCCGTTAAGTACGATACCGATCACCGGGGCGGGTTTGCCGGGGCTTGGGCCCGGGGTTAGCTAAATTTAGAAATGTAAGTCAAAAAACACTGAAAGTCTTAAAACTGAGGACAAGAACTCAAATGTAACACCATTAATTAATAGATTTAAATATTATAGAAAGTGAACTATCTGAATTAATTCAATTAATAATATAATATTTCCTGAAAGATTTTTAGAAAATAATTGATTTTCTAGAAAGAATAAGTTGTACTAATTCATTATATATATATATATATATATATTATATATATACTATATAATATATGATTATATTTATATATATGATATAGTATTATATATATTAAATATAAGATATCTATATTATATATAAGTATATATATATTATAAAAGGATAAGTATATTATATATATATATATATATACTATATATATATATAATATATATAATATATATATTTAAAGAACACGATAATTATAAAATATATATATACTTTGAAGAGGAAGCCCTTGGATTCTTTTTTAGTATTAATGTCCTTTCTGCCACTTTCATTTTATTACTAATGTAGCCTAATTAAAACATTGTTAAGACTACTTTGTTTTTAATGAAATAAATTTTATAAAGGAAAAGCTAATTTTTCGTCTCCGACTAAATGCGCGAGTACCTATTTTCAGGGCTAAAGGGCCTGGATTTCCTTTTGCTTGACTCTTTCATCAGTTCAAGTGTGCGTTTGCCAGTTGTCTGGCTTATTTTCTTCATGGTGTTGTGTGAAATATTTTGACCTGTTTTCAGATTATTTCATTTTGTAGTAAAATCTATCTTAACTTTCACCGGGTATGCTTATTTCAGTTGTTACTATTTATATAATACATAAAGGATCCATGATTTTGCGGATGGTTCGTGTGGATTGATATTTTCTTGATCATCTCTCTATTAATGGTTGTATTGATAGATGGTGGCCTGTGGTTATCGCCATATGCACTTGTTAAAGCTAATTTATATGCTCTGTCCTTCGTGGCAGTGCATCTGTATGGTGTGATGTGTTTTATTGCTTTGCAAATCCGTATGGTTTCACACCTATATCATGGTTTCTATGTGCAAGTATGTGCAGTGGGATTCTGTGAATATAATAAGCTTGGGGAGGATTTTCTTATGTCGGTTTTGGGTTGAGAATGTTGTTTTAAGGGTGATGTATTTGATGAATGAGGGTAATTGATTCGTTTGGTAATTGATTGTTTTTAACGAATTATCATGGTGAATCGAGGAATTGGTAAGACTAAGAGGTGTGTGCTAATTTTTCGAGGGTATAAGGGTGTTATAGTAACCTCTTTTTTGCTTTGTTGAATGCTTTTGTGATGAAAAACTCAGGATACGTAAAGTGTGATTGGAAAGTTGTGGGATTTTCTAGTTTCTCTGTGCTACCAAAGGAGGGGGACAAGCATATACTGAAATAGCACGTGAGAAACTATGAGATGACAGATACAGCGAATTTTGTGTTTGGGGACATGATTAGGATAGCCCATAATGTATATAGTTTAGGTCGAATGTTGGTTTTCTATATACTAGTATTGCAAAGTAATTGTTGCATTCCATGTGATACAGTATCTGATGAAGGGGTGATTATGAGTTTGTTCTGGAGGTCATTTCCCTTCGTATACTGAACTGAAGGATATAGAGGGTAATGATAGTTTAGTGACATCATTAGGCGATGTGGTTTGTGAGCTGGAGGGAGACAAAATGTCATCTACATATCTCATCCATAAACTATTGTTAATACAGGGTGGGGTACGAAAATATGATAAAATTCTGGTGTTGGTTCGCATATATATGTTTATCTGAGTATGGTGATAGACAGTGGGGATCCCATAACTCAGACGGCCGCAAGTTTTGGTTTGGTAATTATTTTGCCAATTGAAAATGAAGGAGTTATGTTTGTATGAGAGATTGGCCTTCCGTGTTTCATATTATTATTAGAACATCTCGATTGTCCTCTAGGAATTCTTACCTCCTGGTCAAATTTTTAATGGCAAATAGTACAAACCAACTTTCGGCCTGCTGAGTATGGGATCTCCCCGTCTCCCATACTCGAGTATACATATGTATTTGCGAGACTACAGAATTTTGTATTTCATATTGGTACCCACCCTAGTAACAAATAGTTTATGGATTAGATATGTATGATGTAACATTTGTTGGTCTCCCTCCTCTACAACACCAAGTCCTAAATGATGTCCTAAGACTAATATTACCGTTAGCATACCTTTTCATCTAGTTATACGATAGAAATGCTTCCAACAACTCTAATGCCCCCTTCCTCGATTACCTTAACTCACATGGAAATAACATATAGCTGTGAAATTTACTATTATATAGAAAAGCCAACATTCGCACAAACGGATAGTACATGTGGCTATCTATATCATGTCCCCAAACAGTCAAAATTAGCTTTTCTGTCATCTCTTATTTCTCTCCGTGCTTTTTCGTAATTGCTCTCCCCTCTTCTAGGCTACAATGAATCAGCTAAATAACATCCACTAATAACTTCAAATTCACCGTTTACATATCGCTGATTGTGTTTCAGCAGCAAAAGCATTTAAGCAATAGGCAAAAAAGAGGTACTATAGCACCTTTGCCCCGAAAAATAGTCAAGCCCGTCTTTTGAGAACCATTCCCTCCAATTACCATCGTATAATTCCGTTAATAACAAATATTACCACAAATATTACCCTCATTCATCAAATAATCATTCACCTTAAAAACAAACATTCTCGAAGAGCCCCCAATAGCGAAAAGAAATATCTCCCAAAACGCTGTCATGATATCACATCCCTGTCAATGAACTTGCACATAAAAACCCCCAAACTAGTATAGGTGGAACCATAGATTTGGAAAAGAAGAAAAAGCAAACAAGTACGTGTAGCAGTATGAGCCGCTGCACAAGGTACAGCTATAAGTTCAGCTTTAACAAGTCATAAGCGTAACACAGGCCACTCTATTCAATACTCAGACAATATAAAGATGCATCTAGAAAATATCAATCACACCGAACCTCGCAGAATTCATGGAATTCCTTTTGCAATGCTTATAATGAGTTAACGAACACAACTAAGCTATTTCCGTGTGAAGTTAAGTAGTAGATTTTACTACAAATATTGTAATATCTGAATGAACATCAAACATATTCAACAACACCATGAAGACAACTATTCAGACCAAAACTGGAGAACGACACTGTCTTCAAACTGATGATAGATCGAAGAACAAAATCCAGTCTTTATGCCTGAAGAGTCTCGGTGTCTGGACGAGAAATTTAGCTTTCACTTTTAAATGTTTATTTCATTAAACAAAAATGTCTTTAACAAGTGTTTGTTTAATTGTTGTAGTACAGTTTAGGTGAAGAAGAGGAAGAACACCTACAGGACACCTTGAAGAAGAATTCCAGGGGCCTCCTCTCTAAAGATGATATATATATACTACTATTATACTACAAATATCATATATATATATATATATATATATCTATTATAATATATAATATATTATATATAGTATATATATATATATAATATATGATATATATATTGATATATATTATATTATATATACTATATATTATATATAAATAATATTATTAGATATATATATAGTTTGTATCAATTAAATAATAATTTGCATACGATTTACCGGATTACGGATGAATTTTTCGTGTTGCTTGTTAATTTAATTCCACTTAAACTACCATTAATTTTTTAAACAATAATTTGAATCCTTGTTCCGAATTCGTTTGATATATAAAAATTTCGAATATTGTTTTATGTTAAAACTAAGAAACTTGACCTTTGGCCTCAATTTTAAATTTGAGAATCACAGTCCTGAATCCGCTCAAAAAAAATTTGATTATTATAATTTAGGTATGGTTTGATTATACAATTCTTCCATCAATTTATAAAAAGGGTTAATTGGAATTAAAATATATTTTGTGTATTTGGTTTTGATTTAACCCTCTAAAATTTAGTGTAAATTTCGAGTTAACCTCCCGGTTGATAAAGCGCCCGTTTTTTCCTTGATTTGGCGGGGCGGGGCCGGGGCGGGGCCGTGGGCCGGGCGGGGTCCGGGGCCGGGGCCGGGGGCCCCGGTCGGGTTCCTACTCATTAGGTAGCGGTTTTACATATATTTATAGTATAATATATTATATATATATATTATATATATATATATATATATATTTACAAACTCTATCTTTTACCATACTAATATATGACTATATAAGATATATATATATATATTATATTATTAGTATATAATATATGATATATATATAATCAATGGCGTACCTGGAAGAATACACTTGGTTAGGCAGAGTTTATATATATATATAGTAGAGTACTGATATTATACTATAGTAGTAGTATATATTATATATATATTAATATATAATATATCATATTAATATATATATTATTATATATATATATATATGATATATATAGTATATATGTTATATATAACGTTATATGATGTTTATGATAACCGTATATAACCTGCAAACACACAGTATTCAGTAAATCTCTTAACTAATCTAGCCTAGGGCTAGACTATCAAACACTAACCTAGTTCAATACTGGAGTAAAATATATTAACAGCAAATAATTAAAAAAAAAAAAGGATAAACATTTGTAAAAATCACAGTTAGATACACAGCACTAGTTTGTTAACCAAAATCACTTTCAAATACACAGATTATAGTAGTAAAATTGAGGAGCAAAGTGAAACACACCCTCACTCAATGGTATATATATTGTATATCAGTGTCTTGAGATAAACAATGTTGGTACTTATTATTAATTGTAAAGTGATGGAAAAACAGTCCTCTTTCTTGTCTGTAAAGAGCGTGAAGTTGTATTCCATTAGGTTGACAAATGAATTCTCTCCCTCCTTAAACATGATGAATTGTCACACACGTACATGAATGGTCAAATCCAGAAACACATCAGACAACTTAAAAATTGTTCACAATAATATACTGGAATGCCGCAGTGGCTCTAACCGACTTTCCCAAGAAAATAATTAGGATAACGTTGATACACTCAAAACCTCCAGCATCATTTAGAAGACTAAACTTGTTGATGTTTCTGATCGTCCACACAATACATTGGTTTCTCGTTGTCTTCTATTCAGGTCAACTTCTTTTGGAGACTACTACACGTGCCACTTAAAAGGTCTTTCTGGGTACGATTTTGCAGTTTTCGCCTGACGAGCCTATATATATGATAATTTAAATTCATATGAATAGCCTCTGTGCGAGTTCAGGCTATGGCTGTATCTCAAAAACGTTGACCTGAATACGAGTCATAACCAAGGTTGCATTTTTGCGTACACTAGAAAGCGCACCAGAGAACTTTATAGTCATACTCTGACACACAGAATCACACCACCCTCTGACGAATTTTTGGCTGTCATACATTATGGCAGTCCGATAAATTAATTACATTATAAAATTATCACATTTCAATTATTATTCATCAATTATTATCACATCAATAAATAGAATAAATTATTCAACTAACTATAAGATATAAAATAATTTAGTATACATAAAATACATATTACAATGATACCATAATGAGTACCATAATCAATTAAGATACATGATGAGAGCTATAGGGCAATAACTAAATAATAAATAATAATAACTTAATAATAATTAATAATAAATCATAATAACATATAAAAATAATATAAAAAATAATAACTACATAATAATAATAATATATAAGTAATAATCAAATGAAGGTTATATTAATAGGTTTAAAAATTTTCTTATTGAATTAAATAAAATAATATGATGATAGAGGAGGAGGGATTTATATTTTAAATAAGTATCACATTATACATTTAATTATAATTTAATTATAACTATAATTAAAATTCATAATTTACAATTAATAACTTTAATTATATTAAATTAATATGAATAATATAAGCTAATAATAATACTAATCCTAATAATTATAATAGTATTTTAATAGCAGTATTACTGGACTAATACTAATTCTAATTTTAATATAGGGAGGTCAGTGAATATATAAGAGTTATTTGAGTACATTATATATTCTCCATTATTAATATTAATTATCAATTTATAATTATATTAATTATAATTATAATAATTATCATATATATATATAGATAATAATAATATAATAATATATAATTAATAATGAACAAAACAAAACTCATAATATATAATACAACAGGAATTCTTAATTAATAAAATATAATAATAATAATAATATATTGATGGAATAATAAACTTAAATATATATGATATTATCTCTCTTGTAATCTTTGGTGATGATATCGCAACAGTGTCGTATTAGATCCTAAATGGCACAACTACGATTTATCCGAGCAAGGTTCCATACCTCTTTAATGTTGGCTGTTAATTTTAATTAAAATTAGTCCCTCAATCCAATTCTATAATTTTCGGACCATCTTGTTTGTGTGTGTGTGTGTGTGTGTGTAGTGTGTGTGTGTGTGTGTGTGTTTGTGTGTGTGTGTGTGGTGTGTGTGTTGTGGGGGTTGTGTGTGTTTGCGTGTGTGTGTAGGTGTGTGATGTAATTGTTAAAAAAAACAAATTTAATAGTGGCTTTAGATATGCGTAGCCATATATTGCATTTTACATCAAATAATTTTAGTAATTTATCGTGGTGTTAAAAGATTTTTTTAAAGTTAAATGCCTAATATTTTTTATAAAAAATATTTAATTACGTTATGTTCGAAAATGTCATAAAGAGCACGATTACAATTAAAAAGAAATTTAGAAATTTGTTTGCTATGAACCAATCACAACGTTTCTTACATTTTCGGCGATAAGGCGCATAAGTATAAGCGGTGCTCAATTCTTTAGGAAACAGACGTTGGTAACATCATACTTCTATTTTTGATAGAGCATATCAGCAATTGCCTGATAATTTCCCTATCTATCTGACCTACTGTATGTTAATATATTTATACTGTGTTAGGCTGTTATTTGCTATTGGTCTTACTATCTTCGTAATTTGTTTGCTAAAAACCTTCTCTCTGTCAGGCCTTGTCAAGCCTGTCCGCTATCCGTATCCTCCGATATATATCTAGATACTGTAGTGACTTGTAAATAAGCTTGCAGATGTATTGTGCTGCTTCTTGCTATTTATTACCGCGATAATGTCGAATAATCCTGCAACTCTGACATTTTATGGGCCAAGGCGTTTATTTTTTGACAGCGATGAAGAAAAGTATGAATTGTGGGAGGTAAAATTCCTAGGCCATTTAGGACAACAAATTTGCTCCACGTTGCAAATGATGATGATAGTCCTATCACCGAGGTTGATGGCGAAGAGAATGCATGTGTATTCACTGAATAGGTTTTAGTCATGATAGAAGTTTATCTCTTATCATTAGAGATGCTAAAGATTATGGAAAGAAGGCTATGCAAATATTGAGAGAGCATCATTTAGGCAGTAGTAAACCTAGGATAATAGCTTTGTTTAGAGAGTTAACGTGCCTAAAATTGGGTGATAGTGAAAATGTTACTGAATATATTATAAAGGCAAAGGAAGCAGCTACATCTTTGAAAACAGCTGGTGAAGCTGGAAGTGATAGTCTATTTATTGCTATGGTACTGAAGGGACCACCACAGAGTTCAAGCCTTTTTCTACTGTAATTTGTCAGAGGGAGAGAAGCCTATGACATTCAATGAATTCAAAGTTGCCCTAAGAAGTTGTGAAGAAACAGAGAAGAGTCAACAGACAAATAAGCATAGGTCTACCACTGATGAGGACAGTGCTACGAGAACCAAAAAAAATCCTGTTTAAAATTGGGGTCATAAACAATACGAATGTAGAGGTAGGAAAACCAATATCCTACAAAATGCCAGACAAGGCAGAGAAGGACATCAGCAGCATCATAAAAGATGGTGTGTGAGTAGTACTGAGTGGATATTGCAGGCCTTTTTTGGCCTTGATTTACCCCCACCTGACCTTGACCGACCTATCCTCTTTTACCCATCTGACCTTGACTGACCTTGACCTTGACCGACCTTGACCTTGACCGACCTTGACCTTTTTGACCGCGACCTTTTTGACCTTGACCTTTTGGGCAACCTGAATTTTTTCCTTGACTTATTTTTGGCATTGGACCTTTTTTTTGCCTGTAATTTTGGCAACACTAATTTTTTGGTCAACCCTAATTTGTTTTTTTGGCCCCTTTTTTTTGCAACTTAATTCTTTTTGTCCCCTTTGCAGAGTTGCGTCCAAACCGGCTTCGCGCAGCAATCGTGTACGTTATCCCCTTTTTTTCGCATACCTTTGGTCGTTCTGGGTGAGAGTTTTGGCCCCCTAGTTTTTTTTGCAACCCTAAATTTTCTGCAACCCTTCGAAGGAAGGGTTGCGCCGAAAATGCGTTGCGCAGCAATCCGATTGTAATCGTATCCCTACCTACGTATTTTTGCCGAGCCCATTTGGCTCCATGGGTCACTTTTGGCCACCCTTTTTTGGCCAACCCTTTTGATGGGTGCTTCATTGCTCTTTTTTGATTGTTCTTTCACGTTTTTTGTCCTTAGACTTCTTTTACTCAAAGCTTACAGATATCCATTGGGTCAATTATTGGTCTCTCACGGCTAATCTGTATGTTGGCCCCTGTTCCACCCTCACATATTTCGTTCTAACTTTGAACGATTAATGGTATCGTATTATAGGATCTCCCTCTCCACATCATTCCCCTCAGAAGGTCCACATTCTACAATCACACACAACACACACACCAGCACACACACACACACACACACCATTCACCTTACACCTTAATACAGCTTCTACTATGAAACTTATACACCATTTCACTTAAATGACACTACATTATCTGTCATATGATCACTTAGCATTTACACTTATACCACAGCGTCACACACAACACACACACACATCACAACAACACACACACATCACACACCACTTACACTTATACACACATTCACTATAAAACACTTACACTCACCATAGATACTTGCACTTACATTTACACTTATAACATGCAAACACACGACCAACCCTTTGTTCTTCCATGGGTCATTTTGGCCCACCCTAATTTTTTGACCATCCTTAATTTTTCGGCGGCCCTGAATTTTTCGGCCAACCCTTTTGTATTCCAGGGTACAATTCACACACACACACACACACACACAGTCACACATCACACACCACACTGACACGGCCTTATTCACTTATTATAATAACATTCACTAGACACTATACAACTCCCATAGAATACTAGCACTTCATTGTTCTACTTTTATACACACGTACAGAACATTCACTCGCCAACCCTTTGGTCTTCCATGGGTCAATTTGTGGCCAGACCTATTGTTTGGCCATCCTAGTATTGTTTTTTGGCAATCCTATATTTTTTCGAGCAACCTTTGGTCTTCCAGGGGGCAATTTTGAGACCCCAGTAATTTTTTGGTCAACCCTTTTGTATTCCCGGGTACAATTTTGACATTGTATCTTTTTCGACCTTGTAGCTTTTTTGATGACTCAGAATTTTATTGAGTTGGTTTAAACTTTGATGGTCCAACTCATGCCGTAAGAGTTTCTGAGTGTGTTTTCTATCAGTGCTTTCCTATTGAGTATTCTTTAATGAGAGTTGCCAGGTGGAGTGTCCATGGTGAGTGCCAGTGAGTGCCAATGAGCTGCCAAGTGAGTGCCACTGGAAAGTGCCCAAAACATAGCTACGAACTGAGTGCCACAATGGTTGCCAACTGAAGTGCAACTTTTTTCAGAGCCTTTTTCTAGCTCCCCTGAGTCCTAGAAGTAGCCTAGATATGGGTGCTACCCCTAGTTATAAAGGTATGAGGAAATCGATTGGTGATATTACAATTATCTGCTAGATTGCTTCCTACTATGAGTTAGTCTTTTCTATCACTTATTAGCCCTATATTATATATATATTTACTATAATGATTATATATATATATATATATATTTTAATATATGATATTATTATATTATGAGTACTATTGTTAGACATTCCATAACTTTGTATATTTCATTTCATTATATTTTTAGTGTTATGCTATAGTTATATATATATATATATTTGACTTGCACCCGACGCACACTATCTGACATCATAACCACTTAATTCATCTCCTTATTCCACATTCACTATTGACACTTATACACACATATATAACACTATATAAGCCACTTACAAGCTGTCGTCCATAGACCAGCTTACATGTAAACCATATTATTTCACTTACACTTACACATCACCCACTATCACCAGATAATTCACTTGTACACTACATCTTCACACAGCTCGGTAATATTGGTATGATGCCTCTTAACTTTGATGCCGCCAACAGTGCAACTTTTGGGGATGCTCAGCAATTATGCCGTCAGCATTTTTTGATCCCTCACTTGTGAAGGTTCATCCTTTGATGACGTTCATCTCTTTGATACCTATTGCATAATATTGATTGAATTCATCTTTGATACAATTTTCTAACCTTTTTAGAGACTTTTTCTATCCCACATCAATAGAACAACTCTAATATTGATGTCTTCCCCTCTAGTTCATAAGCTGACCCACAAGGACGCAGCTAAGCCCCGCTCCCCGCGAGAAGTGATGGAGCGCCGTGCCGCACTTTCCGCGGTGCGTCCGCGAGGCGGCGTCCCCTTTCCGCACAGCGTCCGCGCCCTAGCAGGAGCGCAATTGTTCCCGCACGAAGTGAAATATTTTTTACTCTATATTATAAGCTAATGAGTCATTCATTTTTATTTTTACTACAAATTTGATAACGAAATTTTAATTAAAAACATTAACATTACAAAATACTTTAAAGCAGTAACTCAGTAAACCAAACCAGGTTGTACCTAAAACCTAAGGGGTTAGTATGCCTTTGTGTTTACCTGCTTTACTGCTTTAACTCAATGCTTTAACTGCTATAGACTCAAAAGAAAGTGTTCTCACAACATAATTTATTTAAAAATTAAAATACCTTAAAGCAGTAAATCCCTAAGTAAATCATAGAGGTGTTACATAGCAACAAGGGGTTAGTAAGCTTTTGTTTTTACTGTTTTACTGCTTTAAACTCATGTTTTACTGCTTTAAACTCATATATTTATTACACATTACATACCTTAAAGGAGTAAATCAGTAATCAATAGAGATGCTACATAGCAACAAAGGGGATTAGTATGCTTTTGTTTTACTGTTTTACTGCTTTAACTCATGTTTTACTGGCTTAGCTCATTTGTTTTACTACTTTAACTCATATTTTTATTAACATTACATACCTTAAAAGCAGTAAATCAGTAAATCAAATAGAGGTGTTACATAGCAACAAGGGGATTAGTATGCTTTTTGTTTTACTGCTTACTGTTTTACTGCTTTTAACTCATGTTTTTAGCTGCTTGTATAATCTGACATAAGGTGTTTATAGGATAGCTCGCTTTACCATACATAAATAATTTTACTGCTTTAACTCCATAAATGTTTTTGGATCACATAATGTTTTTATACTCATTAATATTATATTATATATGTTTTTATATTTTGTTTTTTTAATACTATTTATATTTATGATTTTAATTAGTAATTTTATTAATTGTTTTTATTAAATATTTTTAGTATTTCATATTATTTTAGGTTTTTTCAACTTCATTATTATACTTTAGTGTGTTTTACTTCATTGTTCACTAATTGTTATATAATAGTATGATTTAGAACACACATGAAACACACACGCACACACACCACACAGACACACAGCCACACACACACAACACACACTAATTCACCCACACACACACACCACACGCACACACACACATACATATATATATATATTCACTTTTATTAAAACATTTTATTTTTTTATTTTTATTTATTTAATACTTAGTGTTATTTACTTCAAGCCTATTGTTATTATTATTATGAAGAACACACACTAAACACACACATAGTGCCTAGTCACTTATATCACATTCTACTGAGGAGAAACTCCAAACATTTGTATGTTTAACATTGGATTTGAAATTGTGAAATAAACTCATTTAAAAATACAATAAAAATTATTTAAAGTTTTCTTAAAACTTCTATAACTAAATTCAATCATTAATATCTTTGAACAAAAGAATTTATATTTAACTGTTAATACTTTTGTTTATAAATTTTATAACTATCAAGTTTTATAAATAACTTTTACTAAATTTTATGAAATTTTATTATAAAAATCATATATTTTTAACGTACCTTAAAGAATAAAATCAGTAAATCAGTCAGGGCCAGCCCCTCAGCAACTGCTCCTCTACTGACCAAGGCTATTGCCACGTTTTGTTCTATTGACTTACCTCTTGCTCTTTACATCATCTTTTAGCCATGTAAAAGTATATGTAAAGAGATAAAGCCAAAATAGAGTTCTTCGCTGCTGCAGGCTCATGGAAAATTGTATAAAAAAGGAAAAAAATCAATGCCTACTTAGTTAAATCTTAAAATAAACAATTATTCAGCATTACACAGATGTAATAAGACTGATGGTACCCATAATACCATTCTTTTCAAAGTTTTTTAAATAAATCGGTTATTTTCTTATTATTATATATATATTTATTATCTAGTGTACATTTTGACATTTTGCCTTACCTCACGAGAAAACCACCAGCAACACCCGCACCTCCTTAGAGCATACGAAACTGACCTCCTCTCATGTAAAATGGTGTTGAATTGATAAACTATACTCTTAGGTCTAAAGTTTAGGATAATCCTTTTTGTAGTCCGGGGTCGATCTAATAGGCCTAAATTCCAGGTCCTAAATATATTTAATCATAACTGTAATGACCTTAATATTACTGTATATATAATATGGTGCATGAACTACATTAGGAGAACCTAAATTTAGGATAAGTCCTTAATTTGTATCGCAGGCTTGATTTAAGCCTAATACCATGTCAAAGGTAATTCCAGTACTAGAACAAATGATTGTTTAATTATTATTAATTTTTTATATATATTTTCAAACTGAAAAACAATGCTGGAATCGGATAAGATCCCTTTTAAGGGCGAGGTATGGAGGAATGTGTAAATGAATTTTTCCTTACTATGTAAATGGTCGGAGTAATACGCTTATCTCTATAATGACACTGTCAGTATGTGTATGGGTATACGATGAAATTATTTTAACTCGTTCTTTTGAAAAATTATAACTTGAATTCTTTAACTTGTATTTGAGCAGGTGTGTTTTATTATCTTTTAGATTTACCACAAAACTCATTTTAAGAATCAGTAGAGACATATTTAGACTGTTAAATCCGGTGCTCATCAAGTTATATTGATATTGTTATTAAAAGTAGTTTATTAATTTACTGAAGTGAATCACTATTCATAGATTTTATAAGTTAAACTAACTCTGTTCATTGAGGAGAGTAAATTATTCCAAACTTTCACTAGAATAGTATAATAATTAATTCCTATGATTTATAGATAAGAAATCACGTGAAGCAAAAACGCAACGAGCGCGCCTTCAGGATGCGCCGAAACGCCGGTTGCGTCGGTAATATCCGAACGCATGAACCCGCGGCGTAATATTACTACGCGCTACTGTGAAAATATTTTCTTTTAATGAATACGCCGTTGTATAACTTCAATTACATCATCCTTTTGTTAATTGTTACAAATATAAGGATGTCATCTGTTTTCTCCTATTACATTCATAATCGCACTCATTATAATAATGATAATATTTTAATTTAATTTAAGAAAATTGCATTTTCTAAAAAAGGTTTCTTGAAAAACATTTAGTTTGAAAAGAACATTTTTGTTTTGGTAGAAAAGCAGTTGGGTTGTTTATTTAATCTTAAAGTTATATATGCGTTGAGGGAAATAGAACAAATATCCGAAAGTGACACCAGCCATATGTTCCTCTTTGTGGTTTGCCTTTAAGATCTTATTACTTTAAGATATGTAAAACAAGTTTTAATGCAGCTTAACAAGTTACACCTATGATATCGCGTGAGTTAATGTATGAAGTATATATCCGCATTACACTCCCTTTTTCAAGGTAGTGTCTTTAACGTTTGTAATCGTTCTCTAGCGTGTATTACAGTTATTGAAAAAAGTTAGTTTAATATCTAAAATATTACTTACATAATTACTATATTAATTAATTAATTACAACAATGCGGTGTACATGCCATAATAAACTTCCCCTGCATTTGGTACACACGAACCGTAAATTTTCTCTTTATGGATTTTCCAGTATGGTATCATATATCATTATACTATTCAAGAATTCACATCGAAGTATGTAAGTCTCATACCTACTTCTGATATCAGATCTTGTTGTATGCCATTCGGGCCATCCATCGAGAAATATCTGCCCATTGGTGTTGTAATAAAAACACTGCAGTATACCAGGACTCTTATAAACTAATGGCGGCTTGAACCATGTTAGTAAGGTTCGTAAATATAGCGCTTGCATACAGTACACAAACTAATATTATATACATACGGAATGGGACGGTGTCCAAAGTGTCAACCTCTAGGGTATGTATGTCCCTACCTGACTTATGAAATACAAAGCTCCATAGTTTTCAGCGACCGCGTAGTAACTATTCACGTCCGGCCGGAGTTCAAGCGTCGGTTTCGAGCACCGGGGATCGGCTTGCGGTTGCGCTCTTTGCGTTTGCTTCACTGGTGACCTACTATAATAATCTACCGCTCGCAATTAATTATTATTCTATTCTAGTGAAATTAATAGTTATTCCTCAATGTAAGTATTTATTGTTTGCAAATTACTGAAGAGGAGATAAAGAGTAAAATAAAAACTCTTAGTCTCATACAAATCAGGATAACTTGTGGTGGTGTTATTATCTAACCATGTATTTTTAAAAATGAGTTTGTACGATTGTTTTAATATTAGAAGAGCATCACCATCACAGTGAACATCTTCCTTTTCGATGAAATGGATTGGGTAAGTTTCATTAAAGACAAGAATAAATATAATTCTCGACCAATACTATACGAGGTCATTATATTGACGATAGGATTACTCCGACCAATCACAAGTAAGTTTAGAAAACATTTTTCTTAACACTGCTTAGAGGATCTATAAGCCGATCCACCGCATGTTTTTCAAGTTTGAAATATAATTTGATAAAATAAAATAATATCAATCGATTCTTGAATAAAACTAGAAGTTAAATCACCTTCGTTTTAAACGATTATTTATCAAAGACTGAGGATTGAGCAATTCACACACGGCTTATCCTAACAAATTATAGGCCTAAATATCTAGGCCTAACGTAGTTATTGCACGCACATTTTACAGAAAAGGTCAGTTTGAAATATAATTTGACCTGGAATTAGGTCTAATATCGCCCCCGGATCAAAAAGGATTATCCTAAAGTTTTAGGCGCTAAAGTAGTTATTATCACATATTTTACAGAGAGAGTCAGTTTTGCGTTATCTCTGTGAGGAGTGCGGGTGTGTTGTGTTTTCTCGTGAAATCGGAATTTGTAAATTATCATAGAATTCATAATATAATGAATAACAGGGAAAACTACCGACTTATTTAAATCAAACTTTGAAAATATTTTAAGTAACCATCGAGCGATTCATAATATGATATAATCTGTAAGTTACATACGTTTGAATCTATTTTATAAATAAACACTTAGTTAATGGTATTTGCAGTATCACGTCCATGTTTTTGGTTAGCAGAAGAAGAACTGTATGTGGATAATGGTTTCTTACTTATCAGCATCCTCATTCAGCATGAGGTTAAAACAGAAAGTCAAAATTTATCAAAATCGGTCATAGCTTGGTGTTATAGGAGGGGGTGATGGGTTTGACGGGGCTGGCCTTAACCTGATTGGTACCTGATTTTATAGTGCTTTTATAGGTATATAAGAAATAGGCCTATATAATCAAAATTTCACAAAATTTTATGTAAAAGTTAATAAAATTTTGTGATTAGTTGTATAAATTTATCAAACAAAATGCATTAACAGTTAATATCAAATTCTTTGTTTCAAAAAGAAATGATTGATTTATTATACGAAGTTTTAAAGAACCTGTGTAATGAATTTTAGTTTATATCTTGAAATTGAGTAATATTAAAGTGGTCAAGGAGGAAAACAAGTGCAACAAAGTTCTATAATATTATGCCCTAAGTGTTGGTTGTTGGAAAAATATGTGATTTGTTTGCCTGTGTGTGTGGTGTTGCGTGTGTGGTGTGTGTTGTGTGTGTGTGTGTGTGTGTGTGTATGTGTTCTAATAGATAATCAACAATTAGGTTGAAGTAGAATAAACACTAAGTCATAATAATAAAAATAATAATAAAAATGTTTTAAATAAATTATACGTTATATGTGTAAGAGAGAGTCTGTGCGTGTGATGTGTGTATGTGTGTGTGTGGTATGTGTGTGGGTGTGTGTGGTATGTTTTTGTTCTAAATTTGGACTTGTTGTCTCCTTTGTGTTGTTGGTGCGTGTGGTTGTATGTGTTGTCTAAAGTATGAATAAAAACAAGAATAGGGATGAAGTACTCGAAGTAAGCACTAAAGTATAATAATAATAAAAATAAAATCAAATTAAAAGATAATACATAGTTTAAATAAATAAACAATAAGGTAATAAAATAAATAAAAAGTATTAAATACAAAATAAAAAACATAATTGATAAGAAGGATTTATCGACTCCTTTCTCCCGTTTTCTTTTGTGTATTAGAGTAAAAATATTTTAATATGGAGTTAAAGGCAGTAAAACATATGAGTTGGAAGTAAAACATGAGTTAGAGCAGTATAAAGCAGTGAAACAAAGTAGGACATACTTAACCCTTGTCTTGCTATGATAAGCTTACGCATCTTATTGATTTTACTGATTTATCTGATGTTTAAGGTATGTAATGTTAATAAATATTGAGTTAAAAGCATGTTAAATCATATGAGTTGAATAGCAGTATAGACATGAGTTAAATGCAGTAACATGGTAAAATCAAAATGCAACTAGTTATTCCCTATCTTCGTCTGCTATGTGAGCCAATTCATGCTAGTGTATGATGGTTTGTAATACTTGGATTATTCTGTTAATTTTAGTTAAGGTAATAGTTTTTAGTTTACAATGAAAATAAAGTTATGGTTTAATATGAGGTTAAATGCCAGTTAGATGAAAGACATATGAGGTATAATAAGAGCAGTATTATACAGAGGTTAGAATAACAGTAAAACTAAGTAAAATCAAAGCCAACTAGACCGTTCACTGTGTTGTCTTATATGATGAACTATAATACCTTACTATATCTGATGTTAACTTGATTTAAGCTGCTTTTAAGTGTATATGTAATTTTAAATAAATATGTGAGTTAATAGGCAGTAAAACATAAAATTGAGTTAAAGGCATAATACATTGAGATTTTAAGCATAATAGCATTGTTTATCTAATAGTCTTATATACTTAAACTAATATCGCCTTAGTAGTGATTTTGAGTAACTATCCTTTCTATTGATTATACTGATTTTTACTGCTTTAAGGTATGTTATTTAATTGTGTTTTTAATACATTTATCGTACAATTTTTAAGGTAAAGATAAAATGTAAATCGATCTCAATTAGATATAGTATATATATATATAATAGTTAA
>JABUQX010135630.1:0-2500 GCA_015478945.1 Trachelipus rathkii
TATATATATAATTATATACATATATAATAATAATATATAGTATATAGTATATATATATAGTATAATATAATTTTTTTCTCAGATATAACATATAAAATTCTTAACTCTCAGTTTGACCTTAGAACATCATTCTTTCATTCCGTGAATTCTGTGAACTCTGTGGTTAAAAAATATGGAAACCAACGAACTCACCGCATGAAAATTTGAACCACGGATTGCACAGAATACACAGATAAGATTTTAGGCTTGCTAGAATTAGGAATTCCATCTTTCATTCCGTGAACTCTGTGCCCTGCTTTTATTTGTTGGACTTGAAAAAGGCGTCGGAAGGTGCTGTATATATTTCAGAGGGAAATGTTATCAAGTTCAAGAAATTGAGTGTGTTGATTGAGGGCTATTGTGTTTTTTGGTGTTTGATACAAGATTGTAACTGCAAACTATCCAGTTGATATTTAAGTTCAGTCAGGTTCTACATTTTCTTCTCGTAGCGTTAAAGAAAGTAAAAATTTAATAGAACAGTATAGGGTTCTAAGCATTTTTTCCAACGGAATTAATTGACCTTATGTGTTATGGAACATCTGTGTGTAATAATCAATGAAATTATCTCATCAAAAATGATTTCTTTAAAACCAAAAGCTTTTGGAGTTTTTCGAATTGTCTGAGACCAGGCTGTCGACAGAGTTGGTGGGAGGCAGGATCCTTATTCCATTTTGTAAAATTAGCCTATTTTCAATTTAAAAATATATAGCTATGATTATTAAGTATTTTTCTTAATGTAATTATATAAATATTGTATATATATATATATAGTAAGTATATTATATATATTATATATATATATATATTATAAGTATATATAATTATATATATATATAGTAGTATATACCTATATATATATAGATAATATATATGATATTATTATATAATATATAATATAATATATAAATGTAATGTATATATATATATATGTATATATATATATATATATATATATATAATATAATATAGTATATATATATATATCACCTATATTATAAGTATATATATATAGTAATTATATATATATATATATATATTACTTCCATTTTGTTGTAAATTTATCGACAATGTGGAAAAGGAAATCACTGCACATAAGCTCTATATTTTCAAAAAGTTGTATTTTGTTTTCTCTATATATGTATATATTAGGATTAATGACCTTTTAAATATATATTATATATATATTATAATTATAATATATATATATTATATATATATATATATATATATACTTTATACTCTAAATATAATGAACACGCTAGTCGGCAATAATAATAAAATTTCTATTTCAATTAAAAAAAATATTAAGCTCTATTTGTAATATGTTTTCTGAAGTTGCCTTTAAGATATATTTAATATGTTATAGATATATAAATAAGTACCATTATATTTGTCTATATTTATAGTGATCTGTATAATATTTTAATATGAAAATAATTATATATATATATAGTAATATATATATATACTATATTATAATACTTCCCATTTTGGTCGCATTTGCGGTTATATTTGTTCAATTAAAAAAAAATTATAAGCTCTTATTTATTTATTAGTTTTTTCTTTTTTAATTATTTTTTTATATAGTAATTTTATTTACTAGAAGATATAGATACATACAAATATATGATAGATATATATATATATTACTTAATATATATACTATATTATAATAGTATATATATACTTTCCATTTTCGTAAAATTAAAGCCTTATATTTCAATAAAAAAATTATTTTAAGTTTCTTCTATTATTTTTTTTCTCTCATTAATGTTTATAATATTATATATATATAGTATATATATATATAGTAACTATACCTATCTATTATATAATATAATATATAATATATACCATAATATATATATATATATAGTTATTATTATATATATATATATATGCATAACATGCGTATGCATAGTTTAATTAGGGCATGCTCGTCATGGGCAAGTGTTTGATAATGTTGTTATTGTGTGGTTGATTTTTTTTTAATGGTTGACATAAAAGTATGTATATGCGACAGTTGTCTTTTTCTTGTAGCAATTGGGTAAAGCAAATAAATTGGTGTGTGAGGAGTGAATTGTGGTTTAGCATTCAATTAGCAGTTAGTTGAGACAGGGACTGTGCAAACTTTCATGTCGACCGATGGCCTATTCTAGCTATATATGGGAGGGAGTGAGAAAGAAAATGTAAAGGTATAGGAGTAGCAGGCGGACCGTTGGTATTCGACATGCTAGAGAATGCAAGGAGTTACCGCCTGCTACGAATTTGTAGCAATATGATGTAGCGTTTTAGTCGTGCTAGGCTAGAAAGTCTAACTGGCGAGTAGTTTTGGAAAGGTTTGAGGCGGGTAGTAGAGGTTTGGACGTCGCTGGTGTAAAAGAAGGCTGAATGTGACAATGTTAGTTTTCCCTAAAAAGTAAATAGGAATAGTTAAATGGTCGCCAGATCAAGGGTCGCT
>JABUQX010135630.1:5000-17923 GCA_015478945.1 Trachelipus rathkii
AAAACATTAAATGAAAAAAATAGTAGTGTCAAAAAAACGGTAAATTGACAGACCGAAACAAATCGGCACGCCAACTTTTCCGGTAAGAAAAATTGTCCGGTTTGTGTTCTTTAAAATTTTACCGTAAAAATAGGCCGATTTGTCCGGTTTATTTTACCGGATCTTTACCATTTATTTTTTAGAGATGAATATACTATATATATTCATAATTATATTATATTATTATATAATATATAAGTATATATATATATTATATATATAATATATAATATATATATTAATTATATATAATATATATATATATATATCATTATAATATATTTATATATATATATATTATATATATAATATATAGTATAAATATATAATAAAATAAAAAATAAAAAAAATAAATATTATTATATTTTATATATATTTTTGAGATGGATACATTATTTATATCATATATTATATATATAATATATAAAATTATACTATATATATATATTATATACTATATTATATATCATATAATCATACTAATAATTACCTTTCCACTCCCACCATCCTCCTTCTCTGCCCCTCCCCCAATTCAGTTATGCCAAACATTGTAATTTTTTCAAAAGATTCTCTCTCTCTCTCCTCCTATACCCTCCACATCTCTCTCTCTCTCTCTCTCCTCTCTCATCTCTCATTCTCTCTTCTCTCTCTCAATTCTCAATCTCTTAACTTCTCATCACCTTCTCTCCTCGTCTCCTCTTCATCTCTCTCTCTCTCTAGAGATTACACTAAAGAAGGGCATATAGGCCCTGAATGGTACCGGGCCCTTCCCCCATTCATACCATGTTTCTCAAAACTAGTGTTCTTGTTTTTACATCCTGCCTTGGTAAACTGTTTTGTCTCTGCCTTTCAACTTCTACAACATTTCCTTTTGCTGGAAGCGTGAACTCATTCAACCTGTGCGAAAAAGGGAACCCCTTTCAACCCACCATCACAATCGTCACACTACATATCTAACATACACACACACCACACACCACATATAATCGTATATAAATATACTACCTATTATATATACCATCTAGTCAATATTACCTATAAACATATATTATATATATAAAATATATATAAAAAAAGTATAATAGTTGGGCGTTATCGCATAAATTATCGCGATTAATTTATCGCGATAACGAGGTTTCGCGGTCTATCAAATGTTTATCCGAATAAAATCCTATTTACCGAGTCAATCGTAGTCGCGATTATTTTTTTGTTCCAAACTATCGATAACTATAATGGTGATAATTTTAATCGCGATAAACGTTTGGGTTTAACAACTTTTCATTATTGACTTTTCATTAATGGGTATCGCGATTCTTTTTGTTATATATATATATATTATATATTATATAATATATATATATATAATATAATATATATGATATAGTATATATATATATAACAATATTTTAGCTATATATTATACTTCACCCTTTCTATTATTATACCTTAATATACTAGAAATATACCCCTAATATATATATATATTATAAACAGTAGTCACAACACTCACGGGCCGAAGCCTATTCAAGGAGGGGGAGTTGACACGCCCAGAACACGTACACAAATAACCAAATTTACATAGATGAGCCACAGACGCAGGCTTTGAAGTGCGGGAGATAAAATTCAGCAGGAAAAGAGCCACAGGAAGATGATGAAGAGAATCCACAGAAAACAGAAGTGGCTGGAAAGAAGGAAGGCACCACAGTGCGAACTAGCCTGGAGTTACCAATATCACACAAAACTCATGCCAGACACAGCCCCCTTTGCTAAACAGTACGTCGTAAAAGGTGGAAAGGTACGCGAGTTTGAGAACAAGTTCCTCGAGCAACCTGCAAGCGCGGTACCTATAAAAAAACAACAGATAAAGACCAACATACGCGCCCGCAACAGATACCGAGGATACAAGTGAAGTGAAAAAAATGTACGGAACAGTTATAACGTTTTTTGGCCTCTGACTCGACGCTGGTCCAAAAGCACGGGCTGAAAACCAGGAGCTCCTAAATAGAGAAAGAGTACTTCCATACAAGGCGATGAGGACCCTTGAACTAGCCTGGAGTCAGATTGAGAAAAGGAAAAGAAAAGTTGCTTCACAAATTTCCCAGTTTCTTTGGGGCCGACCTAGCAACCATTGTGATGGGAGGTACAGAAAGACATTTTTCTCCTTTGATTGAAGGCCAAGGATTTTATATTGTCAAAACAGGAAAGAGACGAGAGAAAACAGCGAAACAGATAGAAAGTTGGAAGGTTTTTAGTAGAGTGAGATTTTGTAGAGTGAGTTTTTAAAAGATTAAATTTCACAAGGAGCGAAAGAAACACCCCCCCAAGGAAATTCCTATCCAGATCAAGCCGGAGAGAATAGAATCGAAGAAAGATTAAGACCGAGAGGCAATTCTAGAAGTAAAAAGAGGAGCAGAATTGAAATGATGACAGAATGAGGGTCGAGTCATCGGCATAGCAGTGAACAGGAGTTAGAAGTGGCAGGTGAGAAGATCCATTAATGCGAAAAGTTAAGAACTAAAGAGGAGAATAAGACCAGGCAACCTGAGGAACACAACGAATAACCAGAAAAAAGAAAGAATGTCGCCCCGTAACAACAGCCGACATTGAGCGATTTGAGAGAAAACTAGACATAAGTAAGCAGAAGGAGGAAACCCAAGGAAGGGAGCTTGGAGAAGCAGTGACGCGTGCCAATCCCGGCATATGCTTGGATAGTCAAGCGCCATCACTCAATCTCCCTCGTGAGTGTCCTAAGCGGAAATACCATAAAATCAGTAAGATAGGAAACGTATATCCGCCAGTTAGCAAACCCTCCCCGAGCCGCCGAAGCCGTAATGGGATGAAAAGACAGTTGTAAGTGATGATTCCAGATGATTCTAAGAAATGAGAGTTGAGAAGGGTTTCAAAGATCTTAGATAAATAACAAGTGAGCGCTATAGGGCGATAGTTAGATCAAAGAATCAGAGCAGCTACCCATTTTCGGGACTGGTTGGACATGTGCGTGCTTCAAGCACTGAGGGAAAGTGTTAGTATTCGAGAACATATGAGAATATAGTTGAAAACGAGGGGCGTGGAGGTTCAGCAACGCGAAAGCAACCATTCTCAAAATCGGGGATGGAACGCCATCCGGGCCACGCCCCCCCCCCCACGCCCCTTTTCCCTAACCGGGGTTCATGAGATTTCAGGAGTCCATGCAACCACGATCAAATGTAATACCAGACAAAGAAGCATAGGAATCACCCTGAGAGGCAGAGAGGATGGAGGCAGAGGAATGCACGAAATCGTCCCAGGGTTCGAGTTAGAGAAAATAGGAGAACCAAGAGAGATTGGCCTTTGTCAAGTTGGAGAATTAGCAACAGAACCATTCGAGAGCAAATAAAGGAGGAAAGGCAGATTTCCAGAAGTTGTTAGAGATGTTTTTGCAGATCTAGCAGATTTGTCAGTAGGAGAACTAGGAGGTTAGCTCACTTTCGTTTGAAGATAGCTCGCCTACCCTTCGAAGGGATCCCCTGCAACGATTTCTAGCTAAAAGAAAATTAGCAAGAGTGATAGGAGAAACGAGAATTTTTCACTCCCGATAGGCACTGTCTCTAGCCTGAATGGCCAGAGAACGTGCCTGATCGAACCATGGATTATGAGGAAGAGAAAGATTTTAGTCGAGAAGGAAGAAACCCTCTCATCCATCAACGATTCAGCTCCCAACCTTATCGGCAGAGAACTGAAGCGTCACCAAGTCCCAAAGCACCCTCCATTCCAATTAATTTAGCGTAGAAGCGACGCCCGATCAAAATCGGCCCTATTCAAGTGCCATAATGAACGACCAGACAGTATAACGCCGTTACAGAGAACTTGTTTAAATGTAAGAGATATAAGTTATACTATTTACCAATAAGAGCGAAGATTGTGTATTTATATTTAAAGAGAGGACTAGTGGTGAAACATAGGTCAATGTGTTCAAGAATTGGTGGGAACGATCCGGAATGTGTTGCTGGGTTTCTTTAATTAGTCTGCTGCCAGATCCTGAGAATGCTGAATGATGTCGGCCTCCTCTCCCCTAAATCAGTCTGAGAGGACCACCCAAACCATTCGGTGTTGTGTACATTGAAATCCCCCTAAAATAGAGGACCTCAGTATTTCGGATGAGAACGATATATGACAGTCCTCGTGAGGACAGTAAGTAAGATATTCAAGAAAAGGCGTGAAATCTCGTGTTGTTAGGAGAAAAGTAGCAGAAACACAAGATTCATGTAGTAGAAGGAAGTAGAAGATGTCTTAAACAACAGAAACATCCGAAGTTAGGAGATTTCGAGATTCGAGACTGTTTATAGGAGTTGTTTATTGTTTACATAGGCACATACACAACCCTTTAGACGAAAATATGAAATAAGTTATAGTTGGACATTTAAACGAGTTAGAGGATGAATTCCTAGACACTGGGTCTCAGACAGGAAGGAAACAGGCTTTAGGCGCTAGAGAAGAGAGGTGTGTTATAACCTATAACACAATTATATTTATATATTATATATATATATATATATATAGTTATATATATTATAGTATATATATATATAATATACTCATATATACTATATATATATATATAATATAATATAATATAATAATAATAATCATAATATATATTAATCAATATAATATATGATATATATAGTTATCATATTATATATATATATATATAATATACTTAATATATATACTTTATAATATATATTATGATATATATTTATTTATATAATATATATATTATATATTATATTATAATTAATATTATATAATATAAGTATTATATATATATAGTTATCTATTAGTTATATATATATATATATTATATAATATTATATATTATAAATATATATAATACTTATATATATATATCTATTATATAAATATATACTTATATTAATAATATATATATAATATATTATAACTATATATATATATATATATATATATATATATATAAAATATATATATAATATATCGATATTTAAACGATTTAGAAATCTATATAACGATAATCGTAACCTGGCAACTCTTACCAGGCGCCAGTGGCGTCATAATGAGTAAGCATTTTAATTAAAACTTTAAAATGATAAGTTTACAGCGTTGTTGCCAATTGATCAAATCCAAGGGGAGAAACAGTGCTATCTGGGCTGCCTGATCCCATCCTCATCTTGTGAAAAATAAAAAAAAAGCTGATTGACTTGAAGACAATGCCAATTTCAGTTCTGCGACCCTCTCGGTTAATAGCCTCTCTTGACGCCGTAGACAAAGGTTCCTCCAGCACTTGAAGTGAGGAGTACTTCTGTGCCACTTGCCTCCAAACCCTACCAAGTTTCGCGTCTGATGTGGATGAGGCTTTTGAAGAAACAATGGGCAAAAAGTCAGAGATTAAGGCCCTGATGGGAGCGTTATTGCGGCGTAACCGAACTGAGAGCCAACAGTACAAGCAGCAGCGAGGGAGAGACATGAAGAGAAGGACTCAGGAGCGCATTCGTGCTGATGATTACACTGAACTAACTCAAGTCAACGTCACCAAAGATCATTCAAGAGTAAAGCTGCTCTCATGGTAAATAAGTGGCTGCAGGGCGAAATCGACAAACAGCCTGTCAGACCTAGCTTTTTACAATGAGAAGGTGCTCATTGATCTCTTTATAAGGTACGATACTTGTGCATATGCCGTATCAGCGCTACGGTGGAGCGTTGTTTCACTCCCTGGCAAAGATATGCCTCACACGACCGCCAAGAGGAATTCTTGTCAGATGAAAACTTAATAATGCTCAGTTTATGAAGGGGAACATCAAATGCTGCAGAGGGTCAGAACCAAGATATTTATATTTTTAATATAATAAATTGAATTACCTTAATATTCTTTTTGTTTCATTTTAGAATCCCTTATTAACCTTTATCTTTACCTTTGGCTTTTTACATACATTTAAAGAATCTATCTTCAGAGCATAAATTAGAAAAATAAAATTATTATAAAAAAACAACGTGAGAGCAAGGGAAAAAATTAAATTATTTCATAAGATATCAAAGTTTTACAACTTATATAAAGCAAGTAGCAAACATTCCATATTTTCTGGGTACGTGTCCGTAAAGAAAACTGAAAATTTTATATTATAATCTATAAAATAGTGAAAAGAAGAATGTAATCAATTTATTTTTAAACATTTTTCTTAAAAAACCAAAGCGTGGTTTTTTTTTTTTTAAACATTTATTTATAATTAAAAAGAAAAACATAAAAATTTGAATTTATCGATTTATCGGTTCAAATAGATCAATGGATATTTTTATTACGAGTTATCGGATATCGGTATCGATGATAAGGTTTTCGTTATCGATTTATCGGTTACCGCGATAACATTTTTCGTTATCGTGCCCACCTATGATCATTTCTTTCTCTATATATATATATATATATATATATATATTATATATATACATATATATATATATATATATATATATATATATATATATATAATATATATATATATATATATACTATATATATATAATATATTACCTTATCAGGGTTAATTAAAAATAAATCAGTTTTTTTTTTAAATTATTAAATCCAAAAACAAAATGCCAAAACGTCGTTTTTTTTTTTTTTTTTTTTTTTTATTGTTTTTTCTATATTTTAATATACTCTTTTAACTGGCAATTTGTCTATAACTAAGTGTGTTATGTCATGTATTGAATGAATGATTCTTGATGTTCAATTTTAAACATTTAGTCTTACCAATGGAAGTTAAACGTGTTCTCAAACCAATTAGATACTTTAATTTTTACATTCGCCTTAGTTGTAAGAAATATCAAAATTTAATAAGTCAGTAAGGCTATATATGCAAGATATCGGTTTGCAGTTTTTTAATATTGCTCTATAAATTGTTGTTAAATTATACTACTTTTCTTTGTTATTTGGGTTAATTAATCAGGTTTTGTCTCGCTTCATAACAATATGTGGATTGCCTAGTGTTGAATATATGGACGATCCCTAGGTGAGGTAAAACAATTTTAATTCACAGAGTTATTACTAGTTTTGCACAAAGGTCAAGTTGCAAATTGATGAGTTGGCAATCCCTGACAACTTTGCGAAGAAGTACGATAACAATTTGCTGATGGCAAACCTACATTAAGGACAAAATACCCTAACCACAGAGAAATATAGTAATACACAGAATAGATTAAATTCCAAATATTATAACCAAGACATTCTTTGAATTGATAGATGGAATTTACCAACGTGAATCTTATCCCCCGATCTATTATATTTTTATTTTTGACGTGGCAACCTAGCGGGAGGCTATGTCAAGTTTCCGATGGATAATCTTTCTTATTTGTACTTTAAGAAGCACAAAACCCATTAATTTAACATAAACCTGCGATATGCAAGATGCAATAATAATTTAACATTTACGAATGGTTAATTTAAATGTCATGGTGATAGAGTATATGAAATGAAATAAATATGTATAACATTTCAGGGAAAAAGTGAAATTATGCATGACCACTGACCAGTATAATAGATCGAGCTCTTTGTGCACTGATAAGCAGATGTAGTGGAGACAGAATCTTGAACAAAATTATAATCCAATAATAATTGCAATAAAACATGTATAATTTTTATTGAGCATTATAAATAAACATTTTTGTGATATGATTATTTTCAAATAACCCGAAATAGTATAAATATAAGATTAAAGTATATCTTAATTTGGTTGTATAGAAACGTTAGTATAACTTCAATATTAGGATATAGTATTAGTACATATCTAAAATATATACGTTTAATTATTGATAATCCACATATTACAATAAAATTATTTAAATCTACCATGACATTAAATCAGAATGCTGATTTATGAAATAAGTTGTAAACCTGCGTAGACAAATAATATAATTGTTGGAGAAATTAGGACAGTAAAAAATATAATATCAATAATTAAAAAACAATGAAATGTATGTCAAGTTTTGTGGTGCGGTATTCTTGTTATGAAGAGTTTTATTAACAATTTTGTAGGCCAAAGTTATAAAAACTAAATAAATGCTTATTTTATGATGCTTATTTTAATACAAACTATACCATGTATAAATAATATAATATATATAATATCATATTATTATTGTAATAATATATTTAATTAAATATATTATATATATATATATAGCATATATAAATATATTAATATATATATATATACTATCTATATACAAATCATATATTGATAATAATCGTAGTATATAATATTATATATTAAATATTATAACGATAAACTGCACGATATATATTAGAATAAAAATAAATTTCCTATATTTTGAAGGGTGAAAAAATATTATTTTTTTACGTCTTTTATTGGAAATAAAGTTAATGTAAATTATATTAGTATATATAATGACATAAGATTTAGACTCAACAGCTCTGAAAATAGGGCCACCAGAAATTTTTTAAATATATATTTATTATATTATAAAAAGGAAAAAATAATTAATTAAATAAAAAACTGTCCCATTACATGGAATTAGCAGGGTGCAGAAAAAGTGTCAAATAGAGAGTACGAACCACGTATCACAAAATTAGACCTCATTTCCCATACGAACCTGTAAACACAGACCAAGATATAAATCTAAAGATGGGCCGAAAATCACTGTACCTTATCTTCGTACCTGGCAATATGTTATTACATCCGTGATAAAAAATTCTCGGGCCCCAGCACAATAAGGAGCAAGAATTAAACGGGTCACGAATTAAATGCGTATAAATCTGCAATAATATTTGGATATGAGGTTTTTAAGCATCGTATTATATTTATAAATAAACTAAGAGTATGTTAGAGTAGAAATAATATCTACTAGACATTTAGATATGAGTAGAATTTAAACGAGGAAAAAGATGCGTTAAAAGACAAATGAAAGAGAGCACACATGAGATGAAGAGAAGTATGAGAGAGGAGCCGTCGGAGCTGGTTATGAGACATGATGAAGATAAGGAGAGAGAGAGGTAATGCAGTAAGAAGAGAAGAGTTCAAATCTTTTTTTCTAATCTAATATCATTTTTCCGCTAACGGATTCACCTGAGAGAAGTATGGTGAGAATAGCTTGTTAGTCTTGACTCTTCAGACTGAAAAGAGTTGTAAACTTTGCGATATTATCCGTTATGAAATCTTTAATTTTTCCCTCTAAGTCGCTTCTTCTAATGTTTTCTCTATTATCTATCAAATAAAATTATTTTACATCTTTCTATATTTATGTTCAATGATTTTGTCATGCTATGCGTTTTGACACGGAGACTACGACACTGTAATATTACTTCCAGTCTACAACCGGTTGTTCTAACTAGTAAAGTTTCTGGTTAATTTCGCAAAATTGAATATGAATGGTTAATTACAGTCCGAGGTATTATTATAATACCAATACTTATATACTTTCCGCGTTTCTTGGGGTTAGACCCGTCCTGGCCCAGGCCCCATGCTTTTCCTCTTTTTATTTGTATCTCTATCTTCGATGGATTATGAAGAAATAGTTGTAACACACAAACTACTTGTCCAGAACATGATTGACCATCATTTTCTTGGTACAACCACTGTTCACTTTTAGATTCCTATCTATTGAGAGTAATCAAATCACGCTCAACCGTATGAACGCTTATATTCGGCATATTGCATTGTATCCGTACCTTTATTTAACATAGAGAATCATAATCATGTTTATTGAGCGTACCGGGCTTTCTGCTAATTTCTCTAAAAGCTCAGGTCTTGTCATGTTGGCCTGTTTGTTCGGATTATTATACTCGCATTTAGTCACGCATCTTTATAATTACTTGCTCAATTGAGAAGCTTAGCCTTTAACTCTAGTCTGATAATTTGATTCTTCTTTGGTCGATCTTTTATCATTTTCGAGATCTTTTGTGAGTTTAGTATCTTAGCGTAACTCACAACGAAATATAAACACTAAGATTAGCCAGTTAGTCATAGTTAATTCTCACTTTCCAATTGACTTCCTAATCATTCTATTCTCCCGACTGCTTCTGCTTGTATCTGGGACTCTATGGCGTTCTCCATCAACGTCGGTACGCATTGAAGCTTACCGCATTTATGATTATAAAGAAGGAGCGCTACTTAATTCCATACACATCGACATCTATCTAATATGCAGATTTACCTAACTTGTGGTGGCTGTGGCATCTTTAAAGAACAGATTATCTATCACCACCTCATGGCGAGACTCTGTCGAGGTCGAGAGGCAGTGGCAGAGGTATCTCTCACTCATCTTCAAGAGGTGCTGGGAGAACCTCTATGTACTAATGGGCGTCATAAGAGAGATATATAAAAACGACCGAGGCATGGAACTCTGAAAATGGGAGCCATAGATCTGATCTATTCAGCATTCAGACCTTTTATTTTTATCTGCTCACAATTGAAGGGTGGGATCAGGCAGGTACCCCAGATAGCTAACTGTTTTCCCCTTGAGATTTGATTCCATGGCAAACAAACGCTGTTTCAAAATATATCAATTTTAAAGGTTTTTTAGATTTAAACATGCTTACTCATTAATGACGACACTGGCCTGGTGATGTTGAGATAGGTTCGAATTATATCGAGTTTACCTACAGATGTCTTAGATTCGTATATACACATATCGCTAATATATTATATATTAATTAATTTATATTATATATATTAATATTAATATATATTATTATATATTATATATATATCGTATTATATAATATATATAATATATATATTAATTAATTATATATATATATATTAATATATATAATTATATATCATAAATTTAATTATGTAAATTAATTAATTATATTTAATATACTATATAATATATATTATATATTTATATATATATAAATAATATATATATTATAAATTATATATATATTATATAATATATAATATATATATAATATTATATATAATATATATATTAATATATATTAATATATTATCTTAATATTATATTATATATATAATTTATAATATATATTCATATATATAATATTATTATTTTTATATAGTATTTAATATATAATAATATATAAATATATTATATATGTATATATTAATATATATGTATTCTATATATTATATATTATTTATTATATATATATATATATATTAATTATATATATTATATATAATATAATATATAATAATTATTATTAATTATATATTATATATTTATATAATATATAATATTAAATAATAAACCCTCTCTTATCTCTAGCTCTAACCATGTTTACCTTCCTATTTACTGAGGTTAAACCAAGCAAGATGGTAGGATTCATCCCTTACTGTTTAAAATGTACACTATTAATAACTTATTTTTTAATAATTATTTTTATTTTTATTCTATAAGAGTTTATCCGGTCTAGGGAAAAGAATGGAGTATGGGAATTAATGTGCCTATGAACATAAACATCTAATATACCGTTCGATAAATCTCGAATCTCCTAATTCGATGTTTCTAGTGGTTTAATAATCTTTCTTCCTTTAATAACTAATAAATCTTGTGTTTTACTGCTACTGTTCTCCTAAACTAACACAGATTTTTGCACGCCTTTTTATTGTATACATACTTTTGAAATAATTCAAGTTCTTATATATTAAAGTAGCTTAAAATGATCTTCTCATCCAATACTGAGGTCCTTTTCTATTATGGGGATTTCAATGTACACACGATTGCAATGGTTGGGGTCCTCTCAGATGATTTAGGGGGGGAGAGGCCGAAATCAATTTTCAGCATTCTCACGATGCTGGAGCTACTATTAAGAATACCCCCAACATTCTCCGGATTTCGTCCAAACCACTCTTGAACACACTTTGACTATGTTTATCCTACCACTAAAGATCCTTCTACTTTATAAATACAGACAATCTTTCGACTCTTATTGGTAAATCTGACGCACAACGCTTCTTACTCTTTAATTACTTAAAAAATACTTTCTCCCACAAGTCTACCTGCCAATACGCGTTTTTCTGGCAACTTTGATCGGGCAGGGTATGAGTAGGGATTATATAGCTTTTCTTAAGTGCTAACTTAATTGGAAGACTGCTTTGACTCTGTAGTTAGACGCTTCAGATTTCTGACCGAATCAAGGATGGAGTAATCGTTCGATGGGATGAGCAGGTTATTTCATCCCTTCTTCGACTAAATATCTTTCTCCCCAAAATCAAATGGTTCGTCGTTTGCTTTTCTCATGGCCATTCAGGCTAGAGAACAGTTATCCATATTTCGGGAGTTGAATAATATGTACTGTTCCCACTATCACTCTTTGCTAATATTTTCATTTTAATAAAATCGTGGCAGGGATACTCTTCGACGAGACGAAAAGCGAGTTCCTTTCATCAACGAAAGGTGGCTACCTCCCTACGGTTCTCCTACTGAAAATCTATCTGGCCTCTTGCCAAAAACATCTCTAACAACTTCAACTTTCTGATCCCTTTCCTCCTCTTATTCGATATGATGGTTATGTTTCTGCTATGCAATTCTCCAACTGAAAAAGGCAATCTCTTTTTCGGTCTCCTATTTTCCTCTAGCTACCCTGACGCATTCTGGCATCCTCTATTACACATACCTCCTATCTCCTCACTCGGTGTCTTGACTTACTGCACGTTGTTGGTTGAGGAATAAACCTATTTTTGATCGGGTGCATGGACTGCCTGAATCTATTGAAACGTGGATAAGGCGGGTGGTCCCGGGGATGAGCGTTATCCTCCCCGAATTTTGGAGGGAATGTGGTCTCTTTCCAGTGCCGTAACTCCACCGCCCTCGTTCAAACTATATTCTCTATGTTGCAATACTAACACTTTCCATCAGTGTTAGAAGCAGCCACATTCCAACCG
>JABUQX010135631.1:0-2500 GCA_015478945.1 Trachelipus rathkii
GATAATGAACTTTTTGAAATACGTTGGTACTATCATAGAAAGATTAAAGCAAATTATTATACGATAATAAATTTGAATAATATATTCCAATTATTATTATTATATATTTAAATATATATATATATATATATAAATTATATACTATCGTAATATATACTTGGATTATTATATATATATATAAAATAGTATATTTATATCTATTAATATATATACTCTCTCACTATTATATATATAATATATATAAATATATTCATGTGAATTATATATATTATATATATATATATATATATATATAATTACATAATAATATATTATATACTAATTATATACTATATATTATTTATATTAATTATTAATATTTATAATAATTAGTTAGTGCAAGAGAGCAGGTATGGGTGCAGCGCTCTAGAAGAGCACAATATCCATTATCTCAACAAACTTACAATAGCCTACCAGGAAAAGTTGAATACATTGTTTTTGAGGATGTGGTAAATAGGTCTCAGTTATGGAAATGTTAAAAAAAAATTTAAAAAAAAAACAAAAAAAAACTACAATAGCTTACAGAAAGGAATACAATTTGGATTATCCTGGTAAAGATTTTAAGTCAGGAAAATGTAAAATTAAAAAAATAGTTTACATGACTTATAGTAATATGAGGAAAAAAAGCCTATTTAGAGACCTGTTTTATACGGTACTCGTTTAAATAAATAGGCTTTCTAGTATAATAGTTAATATTTTTTTTAACTAATAGAAACCTCAAGGTAAACCGGACACAATCCGATGGCAAGGATCGGAGTCTCATCGCCCTTCTCTGTTGGGAACTACGGGTGTAAGGACTATTTCCCCTCCGGGGAGGGTCTCCGGAACCGGCCCGCTTCTTTGGTATTTGGGTGTCTCGGGAGTTCCTCCGCCCCTCCCATAACGGAGGTAATTTATGAGGAAAACGATCTTCCCTGTGTTCCACCGTTCGGCTCGAGCCCCTACATTGCCGTGTAATGTAATCCCTATTACAAATAATATATATTTAAGTATTTAAATATATATATATCAATAGTATTATATATACTATATATATATATATATATATATTATATATATATATATATATATATATATATATATATACTTTATATACTCTGTACCCCGCTGGCTTGAGCTCGCTAACAATTAAAAATAAAGCAATTTTTTTTTTTTTACATTGACCTCATTGGAAATTTTACAAGGATTTCAAATAATATATTCATATTCTCTGTGGAGATTTTAGTTATTTTATTTTTTTTTATTTATTTTTTTTTTTAACAATTTTCCTAACTAAAATTTACCAGGATTCCAACAAATGTATTTCCTTTTCCCTGTAGCTATTGTAGGTTTTTTGCAGAAATATGGTATTGTGGCTCTTCTTGAGGCTGGCCTATATATATATATATAGTATTATACACGGCCATGTAGGCTTATATATAAATAACCACCTAATATATATATATATATAATGGATATTATTATATAGTGATAATTATATATATATATATATATATAATATTAATATATTATATATTATAAATATATTTTCACCAATATATATACAGTGGCGTTTATATGAGATGAGATTGAGATGTTTTATGAAAATACTGGATAAAGGAGAGGAGAGAGAGGAATGAAATTCGAGAGAAGATTTAGAATATGAGAGGGTCGGCCGAGAGTCATGATAGAGTGAAAAGGATGGAAAAGGAAACCACCTGGGAAAAATCGGAAACGAGTTGGAAGAAGATGTGGACAGGCGTAAGAAAGCTGGTTTTTAAAATAGCAAAGAATTACAGGAAAAGCTCGACACCAATGGCACGATCTATAAAGGGCGAAAACGGAGTTCCTACCACTCTAGGTAAAGGCCAAAAGGGAAGATTGACTGAAAATAAAAGAGATGGAGGAGATTTGCCTTTGCGTTGTCCTTTGTTTGACTCGCGATCAGCGCGGTGCTCTCGTCTCTCGTTTGGAGGATGGGAGAGAGGAGGAGTGGTTGATCACGGGAGGAAGGAAGAAGAAACGATGGTGGCGTTGAAAAAGGTTATGAAGAACGGGAGAAGAAATCGGAATAGTGGCGGAGATGCCTGAACGGAAAATGTGGGAGTTGAAGGGACAAGACGGATGTTAAATCTGATGAACAGGTGCCTAGGAGAGATTATGTGGTGGGCTGGTGAATGGAGTAGGGCAACAATCTGCATACCATATATCAATAAGAAGAATAAAAACAGAATGTGAGAAACTCGGGAGGGATTGCCATTATGTCGCACCCGCGAAGTCATCTATGAAATGATATTAGAGCGAAGGCTGAGAAAGAGGTGGTGGAACACAAGCTAGAAGAGTGGCAACATGGTTTAACACGAGGGGAAGGATCGACTATAGATGTGGTGTTAGCTTTGAAAATGATACTGAAAGAATTTTGAATTTAACAGGAAGACATGTGCACTGTGCAGGTTTTCGAAGACCTAGAAAAGGCTTTTGA
>JABUQX010135631.1:7500-15000 GCA_015478945.1 Trachelipus rathkii
CTTCTTTTAAAGCATTTTAAAATTAATCACATATACCAATTTGAATTTATGTCTCAACACCTGGTTTTTGCTAATTGTATACCACTTATCCTCAAGTTCTTTAATCAAAATATAATGGCTTATGTTCAAGCTAAAAACAGGTAATCATTTTCAAAATTTTTTTTAAATTTATTGTTTGAATGAAGTAGTTTTCTGTATTAAAAAATTATTATTATTATTATTGATAATACTTTCCAAAAATACAAATATATGAAACAAAGAAATAACTACTTACATTTTTCAAAAGAAGTTCTGAATTATTTTGACGATTAACAACAATTATTTCCGCTATTTAAACTAAAGTCTATACAAAAAATCTTTTATATAATGTCAAAGTCATTAGATTGGTGAAGGGCCCTAATACCGCACTTCTACTTATATATAAAAGACTTATAAAAAAAATATTTTATCCTTTTTACTTTATGCATAATCATAAATTCAACAATTTCACTACTATTTATTTAAACATACTCATTTTTCAATTGTCATTTTCTTTAAATACTTTTTCGCATATTTATATTCTTAAAAAGTCCATCTCAAAATAAATCATTTTTTTCATATATTAACTGAAATAAGAAATATCAAAACTTTAAAAACACATTAAAAAAAAAACACAAAAAAAATATAAAATCCTAAATCCGCGACGATTTCTTGTAGAAGAGTCTTCTAAATAAAAATGGCTGCAAGTCTACTCCCGTAGTTAGAATGACATTCTCCACAAGACTGAAAATAAAATCAATCTAATTCTATTTTCTTACTCCCTCTAATCTTCTTTTAATTTATTACTTTTAATAAACTCCAGATTTATTATTACTTTTCTCTTTGGTTAATCCGTCAGCAATTTGGTCTCTGTTGCTTATCCATTCTATGTTATTAACTATACCATCCTCCAATTTAGATTTGATATTCAACATATCTATTCTTAACATTCTATTTTTAACTCCAGATTCTGACCGAATATTATTATCACGAAGAGATTTGCAATCTGTTTTAACGATTATCTCTACTTTAAAATCTTCCTCAGTCATCACATTTAATTCTTCCCATAAGAATTTTATATATTCAGCCCATTCTATTGCTTCTACCATACTCATAGTTTCCCCAGCTAAGGTGGATCCTACAACTCTTTTTGCTAATTTTGACTTCCACACAATTGTGTTTTTTCTTCCATTACTATCTCTTAATACACAGTAACCAATTTGAGTTTTACCTTCATCAATATTTCCAAAAGATGCGTCAGGATAAACTTCTAGAACTAATTTTCCCTTTTTTAATTTCTCTATTACAAACTCAGTTTTTATCCTTTTTGTTTTTTCCACTAATTTATTTCCTTCATATTATGACCATTCGCACATTGCATATTTCTACCTAGTTTACTTACAGAAAAGCTCAACTCAGGCCTAGTATGCTGTGCTAGCCAGTTAAGTTTTCCTAACACAGAACGATAAGACGTCTGTTCTTCCTTATTCAAATCTTCATCCAAATTCTTTCTTTTTGCTAACTTAGCTATCTTTGATCTGTATTATGTATTAAGCATTTCTGAATAGTTAATAATTTTATAAAATCACCTGTAACAAGTGCTGCTTTTGCACTTCATCCTTCGTAATTTGGACTTTAAAATCTTTGATTAATACAATATTTTTTCATGGAAACTCTCTTCACCTCCATAAATCATGTCATCAACGTGAATTCCCATTATTCCTATCAATTTACCTTTTTCTTTCCAAAAAAAAATTGGTTTTTCTACTTTACTTTTCTCACCTCCTGTTTCTTTTATTATTTCACTCATACTGTCATACCAACTTCTTGCAGCATCGTTTAAACCATATACTGCCTTCCGGAGTTTCCAAATTTTTTTCCGTATTTGCTTCTTCTGGTGGTCTAAATAACATCCGTCTTTAAAGGTTATTCCTGAAGAAAGCATTTTAACATTCTAAAGTATTTATCTCCAATTCATTCATTTTATTATTGCAGTAGAATTTTTAAAACCTTCAGGTGATAAAGTAGGAGATTCACAAGCCACACTTTCTTTGTCGATTTTTTCCATGACGATAGCAACTAACGGGCTTTACAAATACCCCCCCTCTTTTCGTTTTGACTTATGATCCATCTTTTCTCACAGGTCTCATATTTATTCAAAAATCTACCTCTCATAAACCTTCATTGCCTTCCAGCTTAAAATTCCTTTTTTTGGCATAGCTATTCTTTCTCCTTTTTCATAGTCTTCCATCGATCTTAAAAATATTTCTTCATCATCCATTTTTGCTATTTCTTCCTCATTCTCGATTATATTACTTATCTTTTCACTAGTTTTTTCTTTCACATCATAATCTTTTATATCCAATCTTTTTCCTCATTGTTTTCTCCAATAATATTATAGATATTGTTATTTACCTCCTTTTTTTGCTCCCCTACTCACAATTTTAATTCTTCTCCAACTTTCTTCATCCGGTTGTTTAACCATATATTCTCCTCCTATCTTTAATTTTGATATATTCAAGACTTTGTCTTGGTCATTCTCCTCCTCTTCCTCCTCCTCCTCCTCCTCGCTATCTTCACTACTATTTTCCTCTTCTTCACTCGATGAGTTCTCCTCACTCTCATCTACTTCATCTTTCTCATGATTTCTCTTTTGTATTCTTGTTATATGCACTTTGTTAATTTCTTTCATGTTACCTCCATGTCTCACCCACACTGTTTTTCCTTCTCTCCCCACCACTTTTGCGGGTCCTCTCCATCTGTTTTCATTCTTCTTCTTATAGAAAACTTTGTCTCCTAATTCTGCTTCCTCAAGTTTATGATGTCTGACATTGTGTTTTAAAGCTCTCTTTATCCTATTCTTACAATCTACACTTTGCACTATTTCTTGTATTTTTTCTTGAATTTCCATAATCTCCTTCAACTTGATTCCTTCCCAATTTTCTTCCAATTGAGCCGGAGTGTACTCTTCTTCTTCTTTCATAGTTGTATTGTATATTCCGAACACTTTCTGTGGGTGAAAGAAGTTGTAGAAGATGATCCATTTCTAGCATACTATCAACCTCTACCTCTGTTTGTTCTGCTTTTACTTTTCTGAGACATTTCTTTCAGAATTCCTACCATTCTCTCGCATTTGCCATTCCAAGGACTCTCACCTGCAGTGCTTAAAAGTTCATGCCAAAAACTATCGTAGAATTCTGTAAATTTCCTTATTCTGGAAATTCCTTCCACCATCAGGAATTTCTCTGGTTACCGAAAAATTCCTATCCAGCTTCCATTACAATTTCTATCATTTCCTCAGGTCATTTTTATCCATTGCTTTGACAGAATTTTTCATTAATCTATTAATACAAGAAATTTATCGCCGTCTATTTCACCAAATCTAATGCTATGATCATGTGAACTTGCTAGCTAAAAGCAAACCACTACAGTTTACTAGGAGTTTTTATAAATCTCTTACAAATATCACAATTGTCACATAGGTTTTTTCAATATTTAAATTTTCCTTTTTGATCTGGCAAAATTTGGATTGGTTTTTTGCATACTGATAATCAATCTTTAAGTTTCTCAAAAACTACATTCCAATAGGTGAAGTTTCTACAATTCTTTTCCCATTTCTGATCATCTTCTAACCATCTTTCTTCCTTTATATTTAACCAAACACTTTTTCCTTTTTGTCTAGTTCTCAACTTTATTCTCAAATGACCTTTCTCATCTTTCACAAAAGGAATATTTTTCCTTTCAACAAGTTCATTGCATTCTAAGATCATTTCTTTAAAATTAATTTTCGACTGGAGTTTTTCGAGTACTTTAGTTCCAATAAGCAGAGGAATATTACCTTCAAGAAATCCTGTTTCTATATAACCTTTCTTACCCCAAGTTGTAATTATAAGTTTAGTTCTTGAAGTTGATTAACTTTTCTTACCAAAGAAAATAGGAATTAATTAATTTTTCTGTTCGGTACATTTCTTCTAATTCTTCCTCGGCTTCATTGGAACTCTATTATATACCCCTAGTCACAAATCGCCAACAACGAGTATAGGCATTCCTGTATCATTACCCCAAACATCCTTTCATTTCTTTCATAGTGTCAATATGGAGGCTCTCCTAATAGAACTATCTCCTTTGTATCTTCACTGTTTTTCCACCCGAATCTTGAACATGGTATCTTAGATGACCTATTTTTCCACAGGTCCACAAAAAACCGTCTTTGAATCTACAGACCGATTCACCATGGCCTTCTCCGCGACAACTAGTTGCAAAATTTAATTTTCATTTTTTCAGGCACTTTATACTTCATATGTCTTCTTGTTACAGTAAAGCATTTTACTATCCTTTTCTGTCACCTTCACTTTAGCCAAATTCTTTCACTTTTTCCTTGACCTCCTTTAACGCTTTCTCCCATAATATCCATCAATACTTCCACCCACTCTCTTGTATTTCATTCGCCATCTAGAACTGCTCAATGAAACAAAATCATTCAAACCTTCTCCTACCCTCACGAATAACAAAACCTCCAGTTTGCTCCTCATCCATTCATTCATTCCTATGCAACTTTTCCTCAAAGTTGCATTCAAATTCTACTTACATAAGTCTACCCATGCTTTCTTCTTTTTCTCTCATAATTCTGAAGAGATCATTTCATGTTTCTGATCTTTGTTCTTTTTTCATCTATACCATATTTTTTGTCAAATTTTGATAATTTCCTTCCATCCTTCACCCTGTTGCGATATCCTCTCTTATGTCTTTCACCAACTGCCAAGGTTCTCCTGACAGCATTCCGAATGTGGATCCCTGGAAATCTAACTATGTCTTTCATACTCCACACCCAATCTTCTACTTTTACTTTCCATTCGCCATATTCTTCTTTTTCTCCATTGAATTTAGGGCACTTTTCTCCTCTTTCTACTGTTTCGCTGGTTTTTTCCTCTTTATCTTTATTTCCTCCCATGATATATAACTAGGGTCTGATTTTTGATTGAGAAAATAATAAAAAAAATGATTTTATAATTGATAATACTTTCCAAAAAAGTACAAATATATAAACAAAGAAATAACGTACTACATTTTCAAAAGACTTCCGAATGATTTGACGATAACAACAATTATTCCGCTATTTAACTAGAAGTCCTATCACAAAAAAAAGTCTTTTAATAAGAAAAGGAATTAGATTGGTGAAGGGCCCTAATACCGCACTTCTTTATTTAGAAGAATAGAAAGGACTTATAAAAAAAATTTTATCCTTTTTACTTTATGATAATCATAAATTCAACAATCTTAGAATATATCAGTTCTTTGACTAAACTTGTCTTTTACTACTATTTATTTAAACATACTCATTTTTCAATTGTCATTTTCTTTAAATAAAGCATTCCGAATGTTATCCTGGAAATCTACTATGTTCTTTCATTACTCCACACCCAATCTTTCTACTTTTACTTCCATTCGCCATATTCTTCTTTTTCTCCTTTTTTGGGGCAAATTTCTCCTCTTTCTACTGTTTCGCTGGTTTTTTCCTTTTATCTTTCTAGTTCCTCCATATAATAAGAATATGAACAAAAATGTCAATAGAAATATGAATAAAAAATTGATTTGGTAAGTTCATAATACTTTCCAAAAATACAAATATATGAAACAAAGAAATAACTACTTACATTTTTCAAAAGAAGTTCTGAATTATTTTGACGATTAACAACAATTATTTCCGCTATTTAAACTAAAGTCTATACAAAAAATCTTTTATTAATGTCAAAGTCATTAGGATTGGTGAAGGGCCCTAATACCGCACTTCTTCTACTTATATATAAAAGACTTATAAAAAAAATATTTTATCCTTTTTACTTTATGCATAATCATAAATTCAACAATTTCACTACTATTTATTTAAACATACTCATTTTTCAATTGTCATTTTCTTTAAATACTTTTTCGCATATTTATATTCTTAAAAAGTCCATCTCAAAATAAATCATTTTTTTCATATATTAACTGAAATAAGAAATATCAAAACTTTAAAAACACATTAAAAAAAAAACACAAAAAAATATAAAATCCTAAATCCGCGACGATTTCTTGTAGAAGAGTCTTCTAAATAAAAATGGCTGCAAGTCTACTCCCGTAGTTAGAATGACATTCTCCACAAGACTGAAAATAAAATCAATTATTATTATTATTATTATTATTATTATTATTATTATTATTATTATTATTATTATATTATTATTATTATTATTATTATTATTTTTGTTTCATTAAAGCATTGCTTTGTTGGACTTCCCGGCATGTGTTATAGGAGACCCTCCTGAGATGACAGCCGAAGCCTTAGAAGCGAGCACAGGTAACAGTTTAGGAGCGAATACCTCGTCCAATGAAAATGGTGGGGGAAGTCCTACTAATGGTATGGAGGTAACCACAAGCTTTTGTTGCTGGAGGAATATGTATTCGTGTGTCAATTTGCTAAGGATTTTAAACAAACTTTGTAAATGGAAACATTCTCGGATAATGATGTTAGTCGTGTTTAAAAGCGCTCCGATATTAAAGAGAACTTTAAAGGTAAATTTATATTTAGTAATTTGTATAAATTAATTATCTTTTTTTTTCAATCTTCTTCCTCCAGCACAGTTTCTGTCTATAGTGGTAGCTGGGTTTGGGTCCTGCTATTATTTATACCCTAGAAATGCTCATGCATGCCTCAGATTTCCCGTTGCATGTTTGAGCACCCTACCCCCCAGTTATGGGGAAGCAAGGGAATGGGACAGGTGATGGATTTGTATATTAAATGCTAATAATGTGAGCGAGGTTCCTAACCTTAAAATTCATTGAAACTTGTAATTATTTTAACAGTTTAGATGTACATTGACAACTACTAAAAACCAAAAACTTCAATTATTTGAAATTTGTAATCAGTCAATATATTTTGAAGATTTCTTTTAGTTAACAAGATTTATTTCATACTGAAAAATCTATTTGAATGACAGGTAAAACATGCAATGATGCAACTCTATGTTCTCAAGTTATTAAAAATGCAAACTAAATACCTTGGAAGGCAGTGGAGAAAAACGAATATGAAAACTTTAAGTGCAATTTATCAAAAGGTAAAGTATTATTACTGTATTTCCATTCGAGTTTTAAAATTTTTTTTTGTTAAAAAATTCTTTGATTTCAAAAATTTATCCCTAAAAATAATGAAAGTGGCTTGGAAAATTTCATTTTATCCCTAAGGCCCCAGCTATAAAAGCGCATCAAACCCTTGTATAGATATAGAACTATATACTCACTGTATAGAACTGTATACATACTATTCATTGATTTATTCAATTGGTGTTAACAAAGCTTCTAACTAGGCGTTTTAAACGCTTGTAAAGTTGGGACCTAAGAAAGGTTTGCCAACTTATTTTCATATAATTTTAACTTGTTTAGGTTAGACATCGATTAAATGATGATTGGGCATATGGCAATGACCCTGATGCTCGACCTTGGGAT
>JABUQX010135631.1:20000-27500 GCA_015478945.1 Trachelipus rathkii
CCCATATCTTCGGCGGTAAGTTTTAAAAGGCGTGCTTGAAGCGGGCGGCTCTTAACATGATTAATTATCTCCACAGCATCATCCAGTACGGCTTTTAAAAATCTTGTGGCATCTTTCTTGTTGCCAGGAAATGCCGATGTATGACACAGTGGCTGCTGGTGGCGTTTTCTGCCACTTGCTTCATCCTAGACACCGTTCCCTTTGTTTTTCCAACCATTGCGGCTGCTCCATCACTGCAAATATCCACACACTTGCTCCATTCCAAACCATTTTCTTGTACAAATTTGTCAATAGCATAAAATTTTGTCGCCAGTGGTGTAAGTCTCCAGCACCTTGCCCATCAAAAGTTCCTCTTCTATTTGCATTTGGTACCTCACAAACACAAGAAGAACTGCAAGTCTCGCTTCGGTACCTTCATCAAGCTGTAAACTAAAAACTGTGGTTTTCAATCTTCTTATGTTATTTCGACTGTCTCTTGAAATTGTGGCATTCCCATACTTAGTGTTATTTTATAGCTAACAGTATCAATGTTCTTATCATATCTGAACCTAAATGCAGCTAAAAACATATTCAGGCAAGGTTTAATTGAAGGTCCTGACAACAGTATGTGGTTTCAGTTTTTGCAATATAAATCGGATTACCAAAAAGAAGCTTTGTTTACATTCTCGTACTCGTTGAAGATCTTCTTTGCATCATAGATGGACCTTTCGAAGGTTATTAAGATACTACATTCAAAAAGGAACATTAACTCCTAATTAATCTTGCATTTGAATAAAAACGAATTATACTACTAAATCCAAAATTCTGTGAATTGAAAATGTGCCGGCACCCTGGCACGCTGGCGGGCAACCTACTTGTGGGAACCCCTGCACTAAACCATCCACGTCCCCAAAAAAGAACGCTTCAAGCGTAGTTTTTAAAGCGCCCGGTTTTCTCATCCCATTATTTTATTTGTATACGTCAGAATGGAAATCTTATAACTTCATTTCACCAGCGTTTTTGTGTTTCTCGTTATGAAAATTCATCATACCATTATTACCATTGCAGTTTTGTTGTAAAAAATGAATCCTTAATTATTTAGTTAATAAATTTTAACTAGTTCTTTATTCTCGATTGAACAGACAAAGTTCATTTTCTGCTGCTTTGAATCATTTTTAAACTTATAAAATAAAATTCTGATTGAAAATTATTTTAATTTGGTAAAATGGTAAAATTGGACATTGTGAAAGAACGAAAGATGTTAGATATGCTTTTAATAAAAATATATAGTTAGATCTAAATTATTATTTCAAAGAGTAGAATGGATTATTTGATAGTTGTTCTTCACGATACTTTTATTATTATTATTATTATTATTATTATTATTATTATTATTATTATTATTATTATTATTATTATTATTATTATTATTATCCCTTTGATAACGTATTCAGTTGTCGGTAGGCCCAGATCTTTTTCGAATGGCAATCTCGAGAAGAATTACGTTATTTTATTGATCCCCTTTTGTTTGTTTTCTTCCTACTTCCATTTATGTCCTATAGTATAATTATTAAAGAAGATGGAACTCAATACTCACGGTATTAATTTGAGTTATTTATTTTATTTTTGTAGGTAAGTTCAATTATTATCCATATTGTATATACAATTCTCTATTCCTTATTCTTTTTATGGTCTAATTTCTTTCACTTTTGTTTTCTATACTTATTTCTTACTCTGACTGATGATCTTAATGTTTTGATACCTTATTTTATTATTTCTTTATTTACTTATTTATTTTCTTTAATTATATAATGACCTACTTTAGTCATTTAAATTAATAACATACATGAAAACTTTAAATAAAGCTTGGCACTACTTCTCTAGGGAGTAGGGAAAGACATACATTACTTGAGATAGATAAATAAATTCAATTATTATTATTATTATTATTATTATTATTATTATTATTATTATTATTATTATTATTATTATTATTATTATTATTATTATATTTTTTTATTATTTTTATTATTATTATTTTTTTAAAATTGTTATTATTCCCCTCCCCAGTTTATCTCCCTTTTCCTCTGTTTTCTGTACGTACTACCCTACGTATTCCTGATCTCTCTTGAGAGTCTCCCCATTCCCCTGATTCCTGGTGGCTACCGGGCTGTTGTCTCTGTGTGTGTCATATGCCCATCTTGCCCTCCTTCCTACGTGGGTGAGGGTACAGGTTAAAAACGGGTTATTCTCGCCTTTCTCCGGGCCGCTTATTGTTGGGGACCCGAACCTTGCCTAACCACTGAGGAGGCTGTCCTGCACTTGGGTGCATAATCTTTGGCCTCGCGTCTTATCCGTGTGGTGCACGGCTATTATTTTCTATCTTCGGGACTTTACGCGGAGTTCCGGGGAGCTTTCCCGAGGCTGCATCCATGGCCCACCCTACGTGGTGGGGTTTCTAGGAGGGAGGTATTATGCTCTGGGCCTGTGGCGGGCGCGGTTACACTCCCGAGATTTATGTTTATATTCATAATTTCTGTTTATTTATTGATGAGCAGGTTTTTTACAGGAGTATTTCTTATGTGAAAAATAAAAAAAAAGATAAACGTTTTCAAGAAAGACCGCAATAATCATCTATCGGGCCCCCAACCGACCTCTCCCTAGCCGTTTCCAGACCAGCGACCAGTAGGGGCTTTGATACCCTAATTGAAGAAATGGTTGGTACTCCACTACCCAACCCAATAGTCCTCGATTACGGATCCGTTTCAAGGACTACCCCGTCTAGACCAGATGAGGTAGCTGTGGCCTCTCAGTATATCATCTCAAACCTTACGTCTGCCATCCTAAGAGTCCCTGCGTCCTGAACGACAGAATAAACCAACTATGACGATCGCTTTCTCATAAACCCTTCCACGGGGCCCAGGTCTTGCTTCCTAAGTTCCTACCCGCTTTATTTTTATTTACTTTCGACATCATCTCATCCACTGACTTCTGTAAGCCAGCTCATCCTTAGTGATGCTTTGGAAGCTGCTATTCAAACTACTAAACCACAGACTATGCCAATGAGGAACGGTTCCATTTTGGTTCGTGCTGCCTCTCGTACCCAAAGCAAAGTACTTGCTTCCCTATCACATCTGGGGAAGATTCCTATTTTTTCAAAACCTGACGATGTTGGTAACACGTCGAAGGGTACCATGTATGCACCGGAGTTCTGTTCCGATGCTTCGATTGACATTCGCACTCATTTACAGAATCACCACGTGCCTATCACCGACGTCTATCGGTTCCCTCCACGGAAAACCCCTCGTCTTTTACTTACCTTCTCTGACCTTTCCCTTCATTAAAAAGTAAAACTTGGCTTAACTATGCACACGGCTCAGACTTATGTGCCTTTTCCTAGATGTTTCAAGTACCATAAATTTGGTCACCCCCAGAAATATTGTCGGTCTCCCCAAACCACATGTCCGACATATGGAAGTTCTCTCCACCCAAACTGTGACAAAATTCCTCCATGTTGTTCTAGCTGCAAGAGCCCACACCCAGCCTCCTCTGCCTTGAAGAAGGAAATCCTTGAGCTGTGCGCCCTTCATAAGTATGACAGTCGAGAGGCTACCAGCCGTGCGTAGGAGAAGCTTGCTCATCTTCCTCTTTCTTATTCTGCGGCAACGACCACTGCCTCTGTAGTTGCCTCTAACATTGCCCATCGCCCCCGTGTGTTGTGTCCGGAACTTGTTCCACTTTCGCGTTCGACCATTCAACCTTCCTTGCAGGTTAACGGATCACCTGACTTGGTGTTTTCTATGGCTTTGGACAATTGTCCTCCCAACTCTCCTACCATGGTCCGCCGGACCACTCGTCGTTCTTCGCCGACACGCACGACCCTCTCTCATGTTCCTCACCTTGTAGAGTTCCATGCAGATCCCAAGGGGATATCTGATTTTGCGACTTGTTCCGCTTCTGAGGTTGATGGCACACGTCCATGTGCATTATCGGAGCTTAACTGTACCATCTCCCGGAAAGGACCTGCTTGTGTTTCTCCGGGGAAACAAGACCCTCTTAACGGTCGCGACAGTCCGTCCAAGGGTGGATCTTCCTAGGCAAGACATCCGTGCTCGCTTGCCTATCGGGCCACGGACTTCTTGGAAAAATGGAACCCGTTTGCCTTGGGGGACCTGTCTCTGTCCTGCCAAAACGGGCTCGCCGAGCTGACAACCTACGTGGACAATCTAGGAACAGTGGTTCAACCTCTGCCCGTTCTGATCTGTTATTACTCACGCCGCCTTAGACCGTTGCGCTTCTACAATATTCAAGCGATTCTGAAACTTCCTCGGATGCCACGATGGACTCTTCAGACTATTCTTCTTCCATAGGATTGCCACGTGCTGAAACTGGAGTCCCGTTCAAAGGGAGGTCCGAGGAGGTATCGGTTGAGGCCTCACCCGACCGCAATCTTCCTTTGGGTAGACGCGTCGCCGCCTCGATGTGTGTTGAGGGTGGGTTGGATGCTGGTGGACGCAGGAGGAAGGAGTCTTCCTTTCCTGCCTCTTACCCTCCACCCACTTTGATTTTGGAACCGTCGATTGAGCCATCTTTCACTACTCGGGCGCTAACACCACACACTTAACTTCCGATGTCTCTCTTATCACTCCCGATGACGCCATTCCTTGTCCTTCTCTTCCATCTTCCCCAGTCTTTGATGGGGCACCTCCTGGAGGGACACAGCCCCCTTCCCAGTCTGCTAAGAAGTCTGGCAGGGGTGCGCAAGCTGGGAAGAATGTTCGAAATGTGGAGTGTGACTTGGCAAGCCTCTTCGGAGATTCCTCTTCGGTTGTGGCCAGGAACCCCTCTCGTATGCAGGGTAGTCAACACATATCTCTGCTGCATGATCTTCCCCTGCTTTACCTTTACATCATGCTGGTGCGGCCTTATCCTCTGACTAGACTGCCAAATCTCAAAACATCATGACTATTGTCACGGATCGTCCTTGAACTTTTTTTTTTTTTTTTTTTTTTTTTTTTTTTTTACCGTTTATGGCACGTTTCATCCAATGGAACTGTCGCGGATATTTTGCTAATTACGAAGAGCTAAAGAGATTACTTGTCGCTCATCAGCCATTGGCTGTTTGTTTACAGGAATTACAACTTCGCGACCGAGACCTTTTGCAACCTTCAAGGTACAGGGAACCCCTTATTTCTCTGAATCGTGGGGGCAGCGATCCTGCTTCACGAGTCTGTCCCATTCCCCTCTCCACTCCCTTACCTGCCATAGCTACTCGTATTTGTGTTTGCTCTTGTAATATAACTTTGTAATCATGGCAGTTACTCTTGGAAAAAGTTATATCTTGTTGGTCAATCGATCGACAATATTAATGAACACAAATTGCCTTCAATCGGAGATGTTTTGCGGAGTGTGTTTTCGATTCTAACAATTGAATGAATTATTTTAACACAAGATTAAAAAATTAAAATTACAAATTAGATTTTAGCATTTCATATTATATTTAATTTGTGACAATACGTTGAACTTTATATTAATGTCTGGTATTAGATGTTTTATGTAATTAGCCTCAGCTATTTTCAGTGTTTGAGCTTCGCATGAAGAGTGTAAAATTTTGAATGACTTTGAAATATCAAGTACAGCTGTTTTGTTATATTCAGTGAATAAATAAATGTTCGTATATTTTACTGGGTTTAAAGCTGTGCTGGTATGCTTTATCTGTTAATCTATTAGTCGTGTAACCAATATACGTCGACGTACAGTCAAACTCATATTGGTACAATTTTTAGGGTTTTCAAAAGGGTATCCTTAGTAGAGAAGCAGGAAGAAAGTTTTATGGTTTTGTGGTATAGTATACCTGATTATATCAAAGTCATTTAAAATTTTACACTTCTCATGCGAAGCGCAAAAACTAAAAATAGCTGAAGCTTACTATATAAGACATCTTAAACCAGACATTAACATAAAGTTTAACGTAATGCCCCTTAGATTAAATATAATATGAAATGCTACTTAAAATTTAATTTATCTTAAATCTTGTGTTAAATAATTCATTCAATTGTTAGAATCGAAAATCTGAAGATGTCCGATGTTTACGGACGAAACCGGTCAGAAACTAATAAATATAAATATGCCTCATATTTTCTTTGTAAATTATTTTCTAGAATAGTTTTAAGAAAATTAAATGGAAATTAGAAGAAAACATTTCGTGATTTGGAAGCTAAAAGTAAATTATTATTATTATTATTATTATTATTATTATTATTATTATTATTATTATTATTATTATTATTATTATTATTATTATTATTATTATTATTATTATTATTATTATTATTATTATTATTATTATTATTATTTCTCACATTTTTATTCATATTGATTTTATTTCTGTCATTGTTATCGTATTTTATGTTTACCTGTCTTCCCCCTTGCTCTTTTCCAAGTTATTTTCCCTTCCCCCCAAACTTTCCATACATACTACCATATGTATTCCAGGCCTCTTTCTGGAGTCCACAGCTCAGTTCTTTTCCCATAGCTGGTAGCTCTCAGGCCGCTGTCCTGGCGCTTTTCTTGTGCGTATCTTAGACTCCTTCCTCCGTGGGTGAGGGTACAGAGGAAAACCCGGTTTTTCTCGCCTTTCTCCGGGCCGCTAATTGTAGGGGACCCGAACCTTGGCTAACCACTGAGGAGGCTGTTCCGCACTTGTTCTCATAATCTTCTGCTCCGCATCCGTACCGTGTGGTGCGGGGCTATTATTTTTCATCGGCTGCGCTCCCAGGGCGCGTTCTTTTGTATTTTTCATTGGTTTTATTGATATTTTTGTTTATTTATATTGCGGTGTTGAAGTAAGTAAATTTTTATGAATAAAACGGCCTTTAAAAATAACGTTTTAAAGATAGGCGATGGTCGGTTATCTTTTGACGGGCTTCCTACCCGCCCCTACCTCGGCAACTGCGCCAGGATCAAATAGTGGCTCCGTTGCCACTGCTGCGGTGGGGACCCTCGAGTCCTCCACCCTCTCTGCTCCTGTCCATCAAATCGCAGACCCATCAATTCCTACCCTCGACTCTTACGCTCTGGTGCGGAACCGACCACTACCTATATTCCGGCGCCCAGTTCCTCTCTCAGCAACCATCCGGCACCTTTGTCTTCCAAGAATTTAAAATCCATACTTACGTCTGTTCGTCGACCGGCTTTACTTTGGTTTTCTTCCCCACCTCCGGGCGTCCCGAGTAATTTTGGTTTCCCTCTCTACTTTCACATGAGCTCCCCATCGTCTCTTCAACTAACGGCACAGATTCCTCTCACACACAGTGAAGCTTTAGAGGATGCCCTCGGCACTACAGACCCAGAGGTTACACCTATGAGGAATGTCTCCCTCCTTGTCCATGCTGCTTCAAGGAGTCAGAGTTCTAAGCTTGAACATCTCTCTTCGTATAGTGGCATTCCCGTCCTTTCCGCCCCAGACGCCATCAGGGATACTTCAAAGTGCACCATTTTTACCCTGAGGTACTAAATGTG
>JABUQX010135633.1:0-22500 GCA_015478945.1 Trachelipus rathkii
GTATAACAGAGACGGCGGAAAAACACGATGGACAATAAACTATGTCACGACCAGTTTGTTTCACCTTTGCTACGCACATCCTCAGTAATTAGGAGCTGTATGTAGAGATATATAGTTATATAGAGGATTCCAGATAAAAGAGCTCAGAAAGCAAGAGAGTTCACGTTCGACATGCAACACCTTAGAAAAGCTTGAGCGCTCCTAATATTAATCAGAATGAAATTTCCGTTGTTGTAAATATTGAAAAGAAACTGATACAGACAGGAGGAGCCTTCCTCCCTCTATTATTTTCCATTGTAACACCCTTTTAACTTAAATTATAATCTGGATCATTATTGTAAAAATTAAAAGAAGACTGAAGTAGCAGGTCAATAGAGAAGCAATTATTGGAGAGAGACCTAGTGAGAGTTAGGATAAAGGTTTTGACTGCATCGTTACTAAAATAGCTGTATGAGCCGAATCACCTCAGATATACGATGAAAAGACGAATGAAGCAGCTATATAGAGTATATAGCTAGGACGGTGTGAAGACGTCTACAAGGTACACAATTGCACTCTTACGATCTAGTACGCTTATATGTAAATATAATTGCAATCAACTTTGTCTCGGAGTAACATTAGATTACCCGTGTTAATTTTAAATTCCATGATGAGACGATTCACCGATAAACAGAACGCTAAGAGTATGCAGGAGATAATTACAAGAGAGGTTTAATGAGACGTTTGAATAGAAGAATATACGCAACATAATGCCTTCAAGATCTGTAAGATTGCAAACTGGAATGAAGAAGGAAGGTTGTAAAGCTATTTATAAGATTTTAAACTCCCTAAATAAACATTAAACGTCGGTTAAATAAACCTTTGCTCTAAATATGTTTTTATTACACTTTTTGAAAGGTGAATATTTAGTTGGGAATTTCCATATGGTGGATTCGGTAACTGAAGATGGGAGCCTCCCGATATAGGATCAATATCGCTAGACTGCGTGACAGGTTCTTCATTGATCTTGTAGCGAATTGCGGAAAGTGAAAGCCTGAGTCCTGACGAGGAATGACTATAACTCAGCAAAAATTTAAGCAATACAATTAATTTCCTGAAGAGTTTGATGATTAAATTGGAACTTTATGTGCAGAATGTGGACACTGTGTACTCACGCCCTAGAGCTATGGCTTTTGACTCTTTTCAGCTGTAATGGACGTCCATAGCCTTGCCTCGCCTTTAGCATGAATGAACAAAACGACCACCACGAAAGATATCTTCATCCTGAGCGAGAAAAATTAAGAGGAAAAGGCAGGTTTGGGTAGAGAATGTTGAAAAGGTGTTGAGCGTGAGATGCGTATATAAACCGACGGCGTTCATTACGCAATTTGTAGGTTTACTTAGTTCAGGGTTATTCGATTGCAGTGTTTTAATTTACAAAATGAGAGCATCTACCTGAACTTTTGAGTATCTAGACAGTGGAAAATAGGACCCTAGAAAGTGCAGCTGTTTCATCTAATGGTTAGTGATGGTTAGTCCATTGTAGAATCAAGTAACTTGTTAGGGCCTAAGATTAGATAAGGCAATTCCTGAACAGCTTTTGTATTGCATAGCGGCGGAAATGAAAAATAGTTATAACCCTAAAGTGCAGGTGTTCATTATTTGTTAGTGGATTATTCATTTCTGTACTGTTATAGGACCTAAAGACTAGAAAGCTATGCTGAAAGCTTATACAACAATAGAAATGTAACAGCTAAGAGTGGTCAGGTGTTCATTTATTGGGTTGTAGGCTGTATTCCATTCGGTTACTGTTAGGCTATATGTGAAGGGATAAATTAGAAAAGCATTTCTCTGATTGGGCTGTTGAAGATCTCCCCCTTGTTAGGGTTACAGAGTTCTCACATCGCTGAGGCTGAAAGCGTTCTTCAGTTGGTACGCTTTCGGACGTCGTCACTCGTCGAGACAGATGTTTTCTCTTAGTGATTAGCCCAACGTGTGTAAACGATATTGTGGTCGTCGGAAAGATAGTATACGGCGCCCAAGATATAGTGAACTTGTTTTGTTTCGTCGTCAACAATCCTACACAGGGGAACGTTACTGGACAGCCATGGTTTCCTCTCGCCCGTCATAACAAAATATCGGCCTCTGTGATTCTATCGCGGTGCGAAAATGTTATGTCCTCCGCGTTTTGAGCTGAGGGGTAATACCAGGCGTTGACTGAAAAGGTATAGTTTCACGTCTAGCGTAACAAGACTTCCTTGGGGAGTTTGCCATTACGGAGGAGGACGAAGCACCGGACACTGTTAGAAAATGACGTGATCTTGGTTTATTCTCTTTGGCAACATACGGAATATTGTAGCGTATTGAGTTGTGACGCTGAGTTGGTTGGTGGAAACGAACCAGCTGAGGTATAATTAGATGTGACCATGCAAGGCTACATGGGGTTCATAATGTAGGAAGAGAAATATTACAATCATTTATCAAGATGCCGTGAAGGAAATATACAAAACGAGAGCCGAAGTCTCCAAATGGATCAATTATCATCAGCTCATCAATCGTTATAGTCACAGTGTACCAGCTACGGCGAAACTATAGCGTTTGGAGCGCTCAATAGCCGATGGTTATGGATGTTATTAGTAGATTGAAAGAGAAATTGCTGTTTCATTGGGAAGAAAGGAACTGAGAGACCCGTCATACACAAGATCAAGACCTGAAATATATCAGCAATGAGAAGTAGTTTACTCATACGTAGACAACGGATGATCTCCCTAGTTCCCTCCGTCCAGTATGAGATTATAAATACCAGGTATCGTGCCTAAGTCGCTATGGCACAGAGCTCAAGCCTTCCTTAATATTTGGTGAATATACATGATTCGTATATCTGTGTGAGAACCTTCAAAGGGAACAATTTGCAAAATATTGTAGTTGCACTATTTGGTTAAAAGTAGTGCATATCGTTTGTAAGCATATTGAACTGACTTTTTTTATGAAACTAATTTGTGTAAGATGTTGTACATAAATTTTCTAATGTTAAATTGCGTTTTTTTTTTTTTTAATATTTGTTTTCCTTTTACCTCTGTATATATATAAATATAGGGTATATGTATATTATATATAGTATATTATATATATATATGAATTATATATTATAGTATATGTATATATATAGGTATATATATATAGTATAGTATAGTAGGGTATAGTATCTAATATTGGGGTATAGTATATATATTTATGCTATAATATATAAATGTTTTTTGTTTTTATTTGTAATTGGAGTCACGGAGGAGGCTAAGGAGGGCGGTTCGATAAAGTTTAGCTTATGAATGAATACAGCCTTACAGGTTATGGGAAAGGCTTTCAAGGTTCGCTTCAAAGTTCCTCATATTAAATATCAAAAAGAACTGAAAAATATTTAGGAGGTGAGGATGCTTTTACTCGCTCATAAAGCCTATTACGGAAAAAAATTTCCAACATCGAAAAACCATAGCCCTTCACTTAGATAATGTATGGCTATTATGATTTAATAATGTAAAAATATAAAAGTTTATCAATGAGGGGTAGGTCAATACAGTTTCTGTTTTGTTGATAGATGTGATATTCCAGATACTTATGGTTAAAGGGCTTTAAAGAGAATACAGAAGAGTCAAGCTGTAGATCGCAATGCTGTGAGAGAAAGGTTGATAAATGAAGGGATAATAGATAATCCTCAAATGATGGTTGACAGATAAGGTGCAGCGTGATTTTTAGGCAAAGAGTTTTCAAGAGAATAGTTACAGTGAGTAATGTATATTGGGGTGACTAACAGGACAACATTTCATTAATTAACAGCTGCAATAAGTGGAAAGAGGTACAAATGAACTTATAAGAAGAATGCATAGGTATTTCACGAAAAATGGTAATAAATTTAATATATAGATATCTGCAAGACTGGCTTTATTTCTATAGATAGGTTGTATCAGTAGAAAAATTAGGAATACCCCCTCTAGGAAGATGCGTGAAACAAACCCTTCTGGTACCTATCAACACAATGGGAAAATTAAAAGATAACACTGGCATTAAAGTAGGAGATTATGTGAGAGTGTCTAGGTCAGATGAAATTCAGAAAAGGGTACGAAGCAGGAATGGTCAAGAGAAGTTTTGTAAAGTAGAATACAAACAGGAGATTCCCTGAGACGGGTTAAAATTGTATAGCTATCGGTTTTGCATAGATTTAGAGGGGGAACAGAATGAAAAGGGAGGGTTTCTGATACAGCAGAAATAGCAGAAAATAAGGTTGATCCTAAGAGTCATGAGTATATGAAATAGGAAAAAATACGTTAGGATCTAGAGGAAGGTAGAAAAAACATTGATTCCTTTCAAAGTGGGCGGTTACCCTGCGAATTTAATAGTTATAATAGAAGTGCCTAGTGAAAGGTTAAAGAAACATTGATCAAGTTTACTTTGTGAAAGGAGAGTGAAGATCATGGTCTTATTGTAACGCTGCCGGTTCATCGGCTTCTATAGGATCTGTATCCGGACAAAAAAAGATCCAACTATACATACCAATTATTAAGCACACTCCTAGACTTTCTGATCGAGAAATGTAGTGTAAGGCAGGATTAATGAAATAATTCTCGATGGGCCGATATACGATGGGAATAAGGCCTGGTTTCATATTTGGCGTTTTACATATTAAAATGTCGATAATGTTAAAAATGTATTAAAAAGTAAACCTAATAGGTGCTACCTCGCGCTCAACCGAGCAACAAGTGAATATTGGTCTTTGAAAAGATTTATTTATGTAGAGCAGCGTCTCGTATAGTGAATCGGTTTTTACGGAATGTGTTCATAAGACTTAATACTAATAATTTCGAAAGAAAGTCTAAATCATGTAAAAGGATTTAGTGTTGGTCTTGTAATGAAATCCGTTAACGAAGATAACGTTTAATGCACATTAAATCTCATGAGCATGGTGAACTGAAAGCATATAGAGTTTATTTATTTTCCCGCCCTCTAGGCTGGTTTGCTCGTAATTGTAATTAGTGCTCACAGTGTATAACAAAATAGTCGGGCAATAAGGTATTCGACAACCATCTGCTAAACGAGAGTGGTGCGTTATATAGTTCATGCAATAGAAGATAGGTAGTCTCAAAAAATGACACCTCAAGAGATCTTCTCTGTTCGTGTGCTTGATTACTCGAAATTTCAAGATCCGAGGTATGGCCTAGTGTTTTTATACAGATATGTAGTAACCATGGTCGATGATGTAGGAGACTGACAGGTAAAGCCTTCCTTGTTAAGAATGATAGTGGAGCTTCTATAAAGAGGTAAAGATAAGCTTGCATTGAATATTTTCACTACTTACCCGTATGTAGTAATGACCGCGCAACTGAGTTCAGGTTCGCGTTGTATAAGTAGAGATGGACGTCGAAGGGCAAACCATACCCCATTCACAAATGGACAGCAGTGTGTAATAGTACACATAAAAGAGAAGCTCCGGTAAAAATTATCATCTAATCGTATCAGAATCTTTCTTTCATAGAGCTCAATGAACATTACTGTATCTTGTTAAACTTTGGGTGGATTTTATGCTTTCGTTTTGAAAGGTTTTTGTATTTAACCTTCCGATGATACAAAATCAACTAAGCTACTAGCAAGTTCATGCAGAAATATGTTACTTCTTAACTAATTCCATTACATAGTGTTTATAGGCAATGTAGATCAATTTTTTTCTTTTTAGTATTATTTATAATGCAATATACGACGCAAGATGACGGGAGGTGGTGTTAGAAAGGTGAAAAGCCAGCGTGTAAAAAGACTCAATAACAAAAAAAGGAAAAGTAAAAAGAAAAAAACCCGTAGCAAGAAACGTATGAATAAAAAGAAACGTGGAAAATATGCATTATGTAATAATATAAGGATTTTTTCAGAAATATAATATGTGGCAACTTGTCGTTACTATATATGTATGCACCTAAAGGAATATATTGCATGTAAAGGTTTAGCTTATGAGTCGATAAGATGCATTTCTTACACCCCTCTAGTCCAGACTGGCTCGCACGAGTGAATTGGATGTGTTTGCTGGATTGGAGATGAATGAGATGGGGAGAGGAGTGCTGATTCTGATGAGTTACCTGACATAGAACTATTGGATTTTATGAGTGTGAGTGCTAGAATATTAATAGTTAAATTTAAATTTGAGATGGTAAGGTGTGTGTGGTGCATCTGAGGAAGTTATTTAATGGATAGATGGTAGTCGATTTGTTAGGTTAACTGTATAGAGGTGAGTGTGGTTTCCAACTGTTATTTTCTCGAGTTGTAGCTTAAGAACCATGTGGAATGTGTTTTTAAAATGAGACTTCTCGTCTAGAGCTATACAGCAGCCACGTTAGCCCTTAGACCGGAACTATATTAGACCCAACTGTAATCTAAGTGTAGTTCGGAGTGGATGCTAATCATCAAGTCTCCATTATACAATCGAGTGACGGCTACTGACAGTGATGTTAAAAAGAGTGTAAATCAAATTAAGTAGAGTGGTTGTTAGTAGAAAGATATGTCGAGAAAGAACTTTATGAGATATTATGAGGACGTGGTAAACGGTGACATGATGTCTACTGGAGATCAAAACTTATTTCTATGCATCTTGGACTCCGTACGATTGTTGAACCTAGATCTAAGCTCCACAAAGTTGTGTGCTTAATGTTCAAGTCCCAAAGCATTGCTGCAACGACTGCTTCACCTAGATCCGATGTTATCAATATTGGGATACTTATTCGTTATGTAGGCAGTAACGTAGGAATTATCTCCCAGTAGACCTTATAGAGGATCGAGAAACGCTCTTTTAGAACAGTACGGGGAGCTGAAACGTATCGCTCTAGTAGAGCGTGTAGAAACTAAAATTTTTAAGCGTTGACTTCAGTGGTTTGTATCGTAGTATAGAGTGCTTGCCAGTGTTGTTATACGGTAATTCGGGGCTCTCCTCATAAAGGTCAATTGTATGGAATTGTAGACCATTCAGCCTTTATAGGGCGAGGGTACTGTTGGGCTAAAATGCCATTCATAGGTTTAACCTTGTGGTCTTCGTGAGGTGAGGAGATGACGATCTTTTCAAGGTTAACGAGGTCAATGGCTATGGGTAGAGCCTATAAGAAGTTAGAGATATCCCCTGCGTGGGTCTTCTCTTTGGGTGCCCTCAGCAGTACCGATTTGCCCTCGGTTGTTGCTGCGCAACACGGGTGGTGTGCTACTGAATAGTTGGAGGACGAGGTGAATGTCAATATAATCTCGAGTCATTATGGCTTCGACATAAGCATGACCTTGTATGGCTTACGATCTTAAGTCAGTGGGATAAGTGAGTGCGGTACAGCAGTTCGGTGCGACAGCCTAAGTTTTAGTTCGACAAGGAGTACGAATTGGTATTCAAATTGGAATTATCAGCTAAGCAGTGCGTCTTGTTCTTACATCTGTACCTATTCAGTCGATCAAGTTCTAATATGGAGATAGATGAAGCTTTAGTAGAAATTGCCGAGTATCGTGCAATATTCTGTGCAGTCGTAACGTTCATAAAAGAAATGGAGTGAAAACGAAATAAAAAGTTTCTTTACCTCGAAGAAACGCTTCAGAGGAGTTAGAACGCGCTCGATTTAATGATAGCTCCGGGTTAATATTGGGCAAAATGGACAGGAGCAGTAGTGATTAGGTCAGACACGTCTAATGAGAGAACGTCTAGCTTACGCGGGACACTGGGGTCACGATTTTATGAAAGTATGGAACCGTTGGGTGTAGTTGTTACTTCATCGCTCCTTGGCGTATCAGGAAATTTAATAAATAAATGGAATGAGCTTCTTATTCATAATTTTTTTAATGACTGTAGGTCACACAAGCATTACGGTTAAGAGAATGTTGATGTAGTCCTATTCAACCAATTCAATTACAAGACAGATGACGGATTCATATAGCTGTGCGAATAATGTGTTAAAAACCGGTTTCTTGAAGGATGTTCCGTTATACTATTTTTTCAAAATTTCACAATATATTGATAACTTTCGTTGCAAATAATGATTTTTATAGAGATGTTTAAAGGATAAGTTTGTGTATATATACCTATATATATAAGTATATATACTATAGTATCGTGGATAATTATATAAATATAGTAGTAACTTGTATATATATATAGATATATTAATATATATATACTAGTATATTATATAGTATAAGATATTAGTATATTATATAATACATGAGTATATTAAGAGAATGTTGAATATATAAACAAATTTTATTTATAAGAATGTATTTGTAACCTGTATTTGTAAAAAACTTAAGGTTAGCATTAAAAAGTACATGCATTTTTGAAATCGGCTTTAGCTTTGATTTTTTTTTTTTTTTTTTTTTTTTTTTTTTCGTTTTTTTTTGGAAAAAATTTTTTTTTTTTTTTTTTTTTTCTATTTTTTTTATAATGTTTGCTAAAAAAAGGTTATAAAACATGTACCCACCCCACACCCCATTCCTATGATGATATATATATATAGTATATAGGTATATCTAATATTCTATATATAGGTATATATATATATATATATATATATAGGTAGAGTATATTAATATTATAGTATATATATATATATATATATTATATATTAGTATATATATATATACGTTAGTATTATATATATGAGTATATATAGTATATCTATATATATATATATATATATATATATAGTATAGTAATATACTATATTATATATAAATCTCAATGAAATCAAAATTAAAAGTAACAAAGAAAACTGAAAAGGTGTAAATAAATGAAAGGACAAAATCAGTGAAGCGAAATAAATGGGCCGACCATTTTCCCCGACTAAATTCCACTTCATTTTTTAGCAAATATTTCGATGGAAATTGTACTCAAGACATTCAGCTGTATAAGTTCTTATTTGACTTTTATCCCCTTTTACCCTTTCTGATTATATTATAATAATAATAATAATAAATAACAAAAATTGTAACAATGATTCTCAATACATTAATATTCAGGTTATAGAATAATAATCAATATAATAATAATAATGCATAATAAGTAATAATAATCAATAATAATAAGTAATAATTAATTCCGCCATTAACACAGAGAACACTGAAAAGGAATAATAATTGAAAAACTTTCTAACGCTCGTCCTTTTGTTTTGACTTCTATTTTTGCAATGTATTCGACGGAGAAAAAAAAATTTCTTCAAAAATTGTAATTTGATGCGCTTAAATTTATATCACCTTATAGTATATATATATATATATATATATTAATATATATATATATATATATATATTATAGTATATTATATATATAATATATTTTATACGTATATTATATATCTCCTATAATTTTCTTATATATAAGGGCGCATATGCCGTTTCACCATACAAACTTATATATATAATATGTATATAATATAAGTATAATATATATATTATAAATATATATATACTATATTATATATATATATTTATACCACATATATAATATATAGATATATATTATATATATTATATCTATATATATATAAGTATATATATATATATATATATATATTATATATATATAATATATATATATAAGAATATATAATAGGGCGCATATCTGTTTGTGGAAACTTAAATATAATATATATATATATAGTATATATATATATATATATAATATATGTTATACTATTTATTATTATTATTATATAATGATTACTATATATATATATATAAACTAACTGAATTTTAATAGAAACTTCTTCTCTGTTGCACTTGTAAAAGTCACCTAATTCAGAGAGCTGAATCTGAGCCTTTTAAACTCTGCAAATCCCCTCTCCCCTTCAGCATATGTTCGCACATCTCTGGCACTTTCTTATGTTTCGTACAAAATTTTTCCCCTTAATTACAATTTATCATTAATAATAAAGTTTTCTCTATACGATTTTTTCTACTTTAAAAGAATATTGATTGCCTCTTAATTCCAGAAGCTTTGTTCTTAAAAGGTGTGTCAGTTATTCAATAAATTTCCATTGGACACCGTTAAAAGTAATTAGTTATGAGGGAAAAAACAAAGTTAAAATAAAATCCTTTCTTGGTAGCATCGGTTTCTTTTTACTCCTGATAATTTATCAAAAATCTTCCCAGCTTATGTTTATTTTACGTCATAAATTAATCTTTATAGACCCTTCTTATAAAAAAGTCATAAATTTTTAAAACCTGTCAAGTTGAAGGTGAGGGTTCAAGTACAAAGGAATTAAATCTCCCCTCTTACAAAAAGTCGTAAATTTTACACATGCCAATTAAAAAAGTAATTAGCTTTTATAAAAAATGTATTCGTTTCTCTTAAACATTTTTTCACTGCCCATTAAACATAAATATGTCAAATGAACAATTAATTGCCTCGTTGTGCTTTGTCAAAACATGAAGGGAAAACATTACATATCTCAGTATGTCACAAGCTTTGGTTATTTGGTAGCGTGTAAATTTTTTAGAGACCTGCCAATATCAAAGTATTGTTGAAACAAAATTTGTTTGGGTTTCTCTCCCCTCCTTAAAAAGATAATTAAGCACTTTAGACTTGAAGTAATCAAAATCCTTCTCTGGTTTCAATCCCCTTACTCTTATACCGCCCCTCCTCTCTTCCCTCTCTCCTCTCTCCTCCCCTCTCTCATTTTCCCCTCATTTTATTTAGTCGAATGCCAGCGATTGAACAGGGAGGATGCTGCTGTTTTTGAAACGGTCTCTTCGCGAGGGCGGGCCGACGCGAAAAATATAATTTTGTGTATGTATGGCGCGCGCAACGCTGTATCTTTCCTAGCTTGTACAATACGTAATATGTCGCGTATATATAGTATTATATATATATAATTTATTAATATATGATTATATATATTATATATATATATAGTATTATAGTATATAGTTTATATATATATATATATATATAGGCAGGGGTGCGGGCGGGGTGCGGGGCGGGGGTGCGGGGTGTGTGCGTGTCGTATTGCGGTAATTGCTCTTCTTGCATGAACGGATTCTCTAAGCATGTACATATTCTCTAAGCATGTACTATTCTCTAAGCATGTAGCATATATGGTAATATAACGTATATTATACTTATAATAGTATATATACTATATATATAGTTTGATATATATATATATTATATACTATATATATATTAATATATGTAGTTTATATGTGATAGTCGGTTAGTGGAGTTGAGTAGGGTGGCTAGGGGCGCGGGGGGGCGTGGGGCTAGGTGATATAGTGTAGTATAGTATTCCATGTTCCATGGATCGCTCTCGAGTGCTATCACTATCCATTAGCGGCACGGCAAGATACTGGAATTACTAATTTGCAGAGTGCTGAGTAACCTTCCAGTTTCCAGGTCGCTGGAAACTGGGAAACCCTTCCAGGATCCGCGATGGAATCCTTCCAGGATGTCCAGTGGTCAGAAGTGGCCAGATCCCGTCCATAGTTATAGCGCTCTTTAAACGTACTGATAGGTAGTAGTAGCTGAGTGAGCTAGGTAATAGCTGTATACTGGTATACTGATGACGGGGGTGTAGCCGTACGGTATACGGGTATATGTATAGCGGGGTTAATAGTAGGGTAGGTAGGTATAGTAGCGTGATAGTATGGTGATAGTATATAGCTGTGGTGTAGTGTAGATGATATTATAGGATGAGTATAGCGTGGGGGCTAAATCAGGCAGGCGGGCCGTAGGTGGTTGATGGAGGAAAGTTGATGACAGAAGAGCACGATAACGAGCACGTGCTATTCATTGTCAGCGGAAGATACGTACAAGTTAATGCTGGAGCTGTGGCTATGTTAACCCGTCTGCTAGTCACAGAGGGTTTGCACCCGAGACAAGGGTGAAAATGTGTGGGAAATACGGCTTACTGGGTGCCCACTATTATCATGAAGAAGGAGGGCGAGGATGAGTGGAGGCCGGCGGCGAGAGTTGTCGAGGAAGTAGGAGGGCAGCTCGCGTCGGTGTCGTCTGTGATGAAGGAGGAATATTTTTAGAAGGAGGTGAGGCGAACAAGTTCGTCGACAGGGACAGAATGATAGGAAATGCTTGAGAACGTAAAACAGAGCGTAGTGTGCACTGTGTGAGCGTGTGATGTGTGATTGTGTGATGTTGATTGTGATGTGTCGAGTGCGATGTGCGATCGTGTGCATGTGTGGATGTGTGATGGTGCGCAAACATATTCTATCTAAGAAGGGTAACGACGAGCCCTTTTGAAAGTACCTCATATATAAGTTTTATTTTCCAAGATAAAATCACCGCTCACGGGCTGAGCCCCTACTGGTGTAGGAATTCCTAGATTGAGCTTAGATCCATTTCGTAGGTGGGCGATTGCACTAGTCCCTAAGCTACACTGAGAAAAAAGAGTATCAGCTAAGTTTGCCACCCAATGGTGCTCATCCCCCGCAATATTTTAATAGACGAAACAGGAAAGATCATTAAATCGTTGTGGAGGTGAGCACTGAAAGGAAAACAGGAGAGAAGTGAGACTTGATATTCCGGGCGGCCGGCTATACAAGAGCGAAGTGATTGGGGTATCGGGTGAATCCAGAGGAGTCTTCAGGCGGAGCGTTGTGGAAGGTGGAGTGTGTGGAAAGAACATGTAACAGTAGTGAAGATGAGTAGTCAAATAGAGTACTACTAACGGAGCTGGGTTATATAGCGCCACACACGAGTTATCCTCTGTTTTAGTGATAGTGTGGCGTGTACATCTGGCTACGGGGAACGTTCACCTCCCCTCCAACGTCTGGGTATCCAGGGGTGGCGATACCCGGTATATGTCGGCAACGTGATAGTTACGGGTCCGCGTGCGTGGTCGCATTGTGCCAATAGCTGACAAGATGATGCAGCTGCTGCCGGGGATGCAGCTAGTGGTGGCTGCGCGCTAGACACGAGAGGTACAGGAACAGAAGTATGGGAGTAGTGATACAGGGGAACCCATCTGGCAGGTGAAGCACATGAAAGACAGATGTGCGACAGACAAGTGGAAGATACGGGGAATCACATATGTAAAATTTGAATTAAAAAGGGCCGGATAGTTAATAGTACAATGAGTAACGAAGTATCAATTATCTAAATGGTACGTAAACAAGATTAGAAAAAACTGATGAGGGTGATTAATAAGATTATAAATCATCTTAATTGAAAATTACTTTAATAGCTATAAAAGTCAACAAATTGCAAGTATTAGATTTATAATAATTTGCAACAAGTTGTAATTCCGTCTTTTAAGTGGTTGAATAAGTTGGCCGCCTGAGCTGTCGTGGAAATAGACATGTTATAGTACGCGTGCGCGTCGGCGCGGTAACGATGTCAAAACGCGCTTGAGACTGTTGGGAAGCTCCAGCGTGTGAGGGGTTGTTGAGGAAGGTCAAATTATTGTTTGTGTGTTGTATTATGTCCGAGAATTGCTGTCGGCGAAGAAAGGTAGTGAAAAATTGTGGAGGGAAGGTTTTTAGGAAAGATGTGAAATGTTGCACACGAGAAGGTTAGTGATCAGGTGGTCGTGGCGACGGGCAAACAATGTTGTACTTTGTCTTGTATCAGAGGGAATTCAGGACTGAAGTATAGCGATAATAAAGGATAATACAGTGAGATGAAGTGGAATCAACCAATATTGATCGGACGCATGCAAATAAGTAATAGTACATAGGGAGATGAGGGCACGTGATGAGGAGTTCGACAGTAATGAAATAATAGGCGAGTGGGTAGAGGTACTGGGGAATAATAGAGTAATAATAATAATAATGGAGAGCATCTAGATAAAGGTGGATGTCGGAAGGGCTCGCGGTGCTTATAGGCTCCGGATCGAACAAGAAGGAGCGGCTCGAGAAAGAGGATGTGTCCGCCAGCGTGAGAGTCATGATCGCGAGCCCGGGACGGGGCGGTTGTCGGCACGGCAGGTAGGTCCCGGAGACGTAGTCTTGCAAGTGAGTAGGTTTATAGAGAGGAGAGAACCGCAGCGGAGTAGGAGAGAGTGCGAGGATGCCACGAAAAGAAAAGTGTGAGCGTGTGTGCGCGCGCGTCGATGCCTGGAGACTCAAAGTGGCGCTGTACGCTTGGTCTTGCTCGAGAGCTCAGTCGAAAGGTGTTGGTGAGGGAGTTGTGTAGCGCGAGCCTGATGGTCTACAGTGTGTGAGACGGAGTGTCGCTGTGAGGAGGAGGGCAGAAGGAGAAGAGTGAGGTGTGAGGAGTGTGTAGTGTCAAGGTGAGTACTCGTGATAATGGAGAAGGTCTCCTTGCAGAGAGTGTTAGATAGACTCTACAACATTAACAGAGCTGTACCTTGTGTTATAAGTATGCAGTCGTAGCGTGAGGCGTGAGGCCACGTACTGAGGTAGTAGCTGGCGGGTGATATATGGGTACGCGTAGGGCAGCTGTAGGTAGGCGAGGTGAGTCACGCGTAGTTAAGTGATGGTGGGTGAGGTAGGTGAGGTCTGGCGATAGTAGGTGGCGGTACATAGTGAATACCTACACGTGAGGGGTGAGTGAGGCGGTGTGAGGCCGTGAGGGCGCGGTGAGGCTGGAGCGGGAGGGTAGAGTACGGTGTGGTTGCGTAGGTGCGCGTAGGGTGAGGTAGACGTATATAGGTGACGTGGCGGCTTGAGGCTCAGCGGGGCTAGTGATGACGTAGGTTAGTGTGAGTAGGGGATAGTATATAGCGTTGTAGGTATGTTTAAAATTCTGCGATATATAATCCTTTAATATTAATTGGCCAAATAGATTTTCCTTCTATTTCTTTTAGCGTCCACGCACTACTCGCAAATAATATACATTCGTCTTTATTTCAGTTCCTTTTTGATTGTTTGTTGTAGTTTTATATGAAAACACTCCAGCGTACCTGTCCCACTTGTCATGTTTGTTCACTAATGCATATGAATTATTAAGCACAAACCTGTGAAATAAATTAAATTTTAATTTTTAACAAAATGAACTTTATTTCTATTACCCCAGACAAGTCTAAAGACTTGTCTGGCTATTGTAACGCTTGCCTAACTAATTTAACTTAAGCCTAACCGTATACCTAACCTCACTAACCTAACCTAACCTTAACCTAACCTAACCTAACCAACGCAACCTAAACCCTAACCTAACCTAATGTAACCCTAACTAGACCTAACCTAACCTAACGCTAACTGACTTAATCATAAGGTTCATGACGTAACGTAACCTAAGTAGATCCAATTTCATTTTAAAATACTGATTTATATACCTGAACCGCAGTAAAGTTAATTGGAATTTAACACACGACTGGTTGACAATATTTAAGTTTCCTCTTTGTTTAATGTAATGTAATTAAATACCTAAAGACAAAATATAATAACAATAATTAAAAATATGGAAGAACAAAATCTTGAACATTTTTTTTTTAGCACCAATACAGGAAATAAAAGAATTAAATAAAATTGTTTAAAAAAACTGAAAATATTTGTAAAAATTAACAAAAGTATAGATTGCTGGATTCATAGCTTCACCAATACTGTAAATATTTAATAACTTATCTTCTCTTCATAGGGTAAATTTTGACTTTTCATTATTAACAAAGACTGATCACAATCAGAACGATAAGGAAAATTAACAGACCCACTTTTCATTATTACACAGAAAGATGTTTTTATGAATTGCGCTCTCTAGGGAATCATTGCTCTAAGGAAACACATCTCCCATAATAAATTATAGAAATATAAATGAAATGGCCAAATTTTTTAAACATTTTTTATAATAACCCTTGCAAATGCGTTACTTTTCTCTTTTGAAATTATAATTTTTAATTTACTTTATTTTTGTGTATTAAAAATTTAATATTGTATATAAATAAAAATTGTTAAAATCTGAAAAAATAGAAACTAGTTTTGAAATGTCCGAAGTGTACGGACGAAGCTTGGTACTTATTGAATCAATAGTTTTATTTTAACTCCAGAATAATATTTGAACAGAAAACTTACTGTTTGGTAAAATAGTACTCGTTTCAGGAGGCTTTGAAAAAAAACATCAAAATCATACTATCTCAAAATAACTCGAATAATAATAAATAACCACTAATAATAATAATAATTAATAATATCAATAATAATAATAATCAATCATAATAATAAGGTAAAAATCTTACTAAATCAATCCAATAATAATAATAATAATAATATATACTAATATGTAATAATAATAGATATAATATAAATATAATGATAATAAAATAATAATAATGAATAATGCCATAGATAGAGATGAGGAGGTTAAAATAATAATATAATAGAGAATAATAATAATAAGTAATAATATACTAATAATGATATATATAATAAGATATTAATAATAGATAATAATAATAATAATAATATTATATAATAATAATAATAATAATAATGAGATATATGAAATAATAGATGAATAATAATAATGATATATGATCAATGAATAGATAATGAATATATTAATAGATAGTAAGATAGAATAATAATAATTAGATAATATGAATGAATAATTATTAATAATAAGTAAATAGATAATGAATATAATATAATAATAGTGAGCTATATGAGTATAATAATAGAAATATAGTAATAAGTAATAATATAATAATAGTAATAATCGATATAGATAATAAGTAATAATAATACATAATAATAATAATATTAATATAATAATAAATAATAAAAAATAATATATAAAAAATTAATAGATTATTAAATATAGAATGAAGTAAAATGAAAAATAATAATGATAATGATAATATAATATAATAATAATAATAATAATAATAATAATAATAAATAATAATGAATATAATAAGAATAATAATTATAATACATATAATAATGAGATAATAATAATATATAATAATAATACTAAATAATATAAATTATTATAATAATAATATTATAATATAAGTAAAATAATAATATATATAATATATAATGAAATAGTTGATATAATAATAATATAATAATGAATAAACAATAATAATTATAATAATAATATTCAATAATAAATGATGATATAGACATATTGGATAATAATAAATAAAATAAAATTACCTATAATGAAGTCATACTCTTCCTTTAACACAAATGCATTAGGAGGATTCATCACAGCATTTGAAGGTTCTGATTAAACAAATATAGATATCGAAGTAAGAGGTTTTTAAATACGACGAATTGGGATGATGCGAAAAATATCTCCAAATATGGACTTAATTTACACCAGATCATAGTGACAAGCTTTCAAAATGGGGCCAGACATAAAATTTCTGTATATTCGAACCTCATTTTAAAAGGTAATATATATTAATGTATATATATATATATATCTATATAGTACTATATATATATATGTATTATATATATATATATATATGCTATATATATATAATATATATATTAATGATATGTATATATATCTAATATATTATAGTTGACTAGTCGGTTGAGCCACTCCTTCCATCTTATTCATGGACGTAATGAGCCTTCGAGATTCTCCGTCAACAGCAACTGACAAGACTGACGATACATATGACTCCATTTTGTTCTCGTATTTAATCCAGTTATATATATTCGTAGTATATTATAAGAATCTTATAATATAAATGTATTTATATTTTATGAATATAATTTTATATAGATGTGTTTAACTCTTTGTTTTCTTTTTTTTTTACATTGTTTATGAAATTTCCATACCATTCCAAACGCACTCACAATCTAAAACACATTAAATCTACACAAACACTCACCTACACACACACAGCACACACACACACACACAATATATATATATTATTATCTATATATATTATAATATATAGTATATATATATATATATTCAATTATACTTTTTGAAAGAAGAAAAGTTCTTTAGTTATAAGTATGCTATATCAACTTGAGGTAAGAATAACTTTTTACTTTGTATATTCTATTTTTAGGAAGTTTTTATTTTTTTAGCAGAGAGAGCACACCGTCCTCATTCTATTTAAAAGTTCCAAGAATGCAATAGTTGATAGTTTTGATTGTTGTGTTATGCTAGGATAGGTTTATATATATAGTAGTAGAGGGTATTATAAGTATGCTAATATATCAGATGAATGGGTGCCTATTAATATATATATAATAGTGTATGATTCGTATATATATAATATATATATAATATCTATATATATATATATAGATGTATATATATAAATATATATATATAGTATATATATTATTATAAGTATATATATAAGGGAATCTATATCGTATATATAGTACGTGACCGAGTATAGCGATTATGATAGTTATATATAATATATAATATCAATAAAAAATATAGATATAATAGGTATAAGTATATATATATATATTTTATAATTAGTATATGTTATATTATATATATTAAAGTATATATAATTATTAACTACTCTAAATATATATATATAGTATATATATATATATATATATATATAAATTATACTATATTTATATATATATTCGAGACTGACTGATTATTTATAGAAATTAATGAAACTTAGATAGTACTGCATTGAGCAACATTGTAAAGTAATTCATTCCAATATTTAACACAATCGAACCATTATTGACGTTTTTTATGTCATGAGGAGAGCCTGTTTGCATTACTTGATTAAAGATTAATTTACTTTTGCATAAAAATAAATTACATAAATTAAATAAATTACATAGAATAGATTATGAATAAGCAACAAGGGTGTAATCAGTGGAGCTTAGTAGTGAACTACGACTAAAATCAGTTAAATGGCTACCATTGACAGGTCCGCATTTTACTATATATATATGAGTACTATACTCATATATGTATATATAGGTATTATAGTATATAGTAGTATATATATATAACTAGTATAGTATATATATATATATGAAATTATAGAATAAGAATGTTAACTTATAGTACTATATATAATATATTATTACGTATATATATTTATATATATATATATAGGTAAGTATTATCTTATAGAGTATATTATATATGTTAATATTATATTATATATATAGTTATATACATATATATAATATATATTTATTAGTATATATGAATTTGTGTGAGTTTGATGATGGTGTATAATATGATAGTATAGATTTATTATTAATATAGGTATATAAGGATGATTAGGTTATTTATGAGTAATGGCTGACGTCGTGCGGATTATTATATATAAGTTCAGTGGTTTTATAGTCTATAGATTGCTACTAGATACTAGATAGTTATATTTTAGTAATATATATATATACACTTATATATATATACTATATTATTTATATAGTATAGCGTATATAGTAGTATTAGATAAGAATAATATATGATTATATATGATAATATAAGTATATAATAGGTATATACGTAATATAGTATGTATATATTGATACTGAATGTTTAATTTGGATCCCCATTAAAGCTTTTGTATTATATGACATACATATGATCATCCATAAGGCTTTATTTTTGTTATTATTATTATAAGTATTAATATTATTATTATATGATTACTAGTTATATTATCATTATAATTTATATTATTATTATTATTATATTCTTATTAATTATTAATTATCGTATTTTTTATTATTAATTAATTACTTATGTATTATTATTATATTAATGATTATTATTAATTATTAATATCTATTATATCTTATATTATTATTATTTTATTGTATTATGTTATTATTATTACTTATTAATATTGATTATTATTATTATTATTATTATTGTATTATTATTATTTATTATTATTATTATTCATTATTATTATTTGCAGAAATATGTATAGGGCCATTAAGTTTTGTATTCACTACAAGTTAAAGCATTGAATAAAGTAATGTTAAAACTTAATCAGTATATTGTTATAATTGATTAAGAGCATGTTTCAATTTTACGTAATTGATTTTAATTATTGACTTATTAATTCATTAATATTATTATTATTAATTATTATTATTAGTTATTATTATTTTATTTTATTAATATTAATTATTTATTATTATTATTATATTTTATTATTATTATTATTATTAATATTATTTGTTATAATTTTTATTATTATTGAATTATTAATTATTATTAGTATTTATGTATATTATTATTATTATTATTATTATTATTATTATTATTATTATTATTATTATATCTATGAATTATTTTATTTTATTATATTATACATTTATTTTTATTAGTAATTATTATTATTATTGTTATTGTTAATTATTATCTATATTATTATTATTATTAGTTATTAGTTATTATTATTATATTAGTGTATTATTATGTATTATTATTATTTTATTATATATGTATTATTATTATTAATATTATTATTATATATTAGTATTATTATTTATTTTTAATTATTATTATATATTATTATTATTATTGATTATCTATTATTATTATGTATTATTATTATTATTATTCATGGTTGTAGTATATTAGTATTATATTATTGATTGTTATTTTATATATTTTATTAATGAAATTTCAGTTGTATAAATATTGATTTTTATTATTTACTATTGGATATTATTATATTATGTTATTATTGATTATGTATTATTATTATTATGTGTTACTTTTAATTTCCAATTCATATTGTATTTGGATTAATTATGTATTATTATTTAATTATTATTATTATTAATGATTATTATTATATTATATTATTATTATTGGTTAGTTATTATATTATGGTCGATTATTTAATATTATTATATTTAGTTATTATTGATTTATGTATTATTGGTTTCTTAGTAAGTTCTTCTCTGCTAACATTAATTATTATCTATTTCATTATTATTATATGTATTATTCATCTATTATTATTTTATTATTATTATTATGATTATTAATAATATAATTATTATTATTATTATTATTTATTATTGATTATTTATTAATTATTATTGTGTATTATTATTTATTATTATTATTATTATTATTTTTCTATTATTATTTTATTAATATTACTATTTATTGATGTATTACTGTTATTGATTATTATGTATTGTTATTAATAATTATATAATAATAAATGCAATAGGGATTAATAAGGAATAATTTAGATAATAATATAAAGATAAATAATTAATGAATAATAATAATAATAAAATTAATAATAAAATAATAATAATAATAATATAAATAAAATAAATATAATAATTCGAATTAGTATTATCATAAAATAATATAATATAATAATAATAATAAATAAAAATAAAATATATCTATATCTATAAATATAATGAAATAATAATTATAATAATAATAATAAATAATAATAATAATAATAATAATAATTAATAATAATAATAATAATAATAATAATAATAATAATAATAATAATAATAATAATAATAATAATAATAATAATAATAATAATAATAATAATAATAATAATAATAATAATAAAACATCTAATTATAATAATAATAGCACGACGATATCTTTTTTCGATCCATCATTTGGGTTCATCCACTCAACATCACACATTCTTGTCAAACTAAGACTTAAAGAAAAACTACTTCACGTTTATTTACAACCTCAAAGTCCTCATAAAATTATCATTAATAATTTGTTTACTAAGGTTGGCAATTCGGTCATTACGCATTCTCTTTCGACACAAGAATCTCGGGTGATTTTCGATATCTGAATAGGAATCAGCAAGTGATTTTCTTAAGATATCTTGCTTTTGAAACCAATTTGTAGATCTTTCTTTTTTTTCTTTCCAATTCGAAACTTTTATATTCGGAACTCGAGTCACTATATGTTTGGAATAGTCTATTTTACTACAATCTCTATAGTACTCATAACTTGTTCCCTTTGTAGGTAGCTTTGAGTTGTAAGCAAGATAGATTTGCATATGATAAGTAGAATTGAACGTTCAAATTCCAAATAACTTTTCAGATGCACAGTTTTCGTTTCAGAAAACTAACCGCTTACCCTCTTCATCTTTAAATCATTTAAAATAATCATAAGCGAACACAGGATTATTTCCATAAAACTTAACCTCTCCACTTGTTTTTTTTTACCACTATTGAAGCTATTAACAGAGAACATTATAACATAAAACAGAACTAAATAGATTTTGGCTAAACCTAAGAATTAATTTCATTTTGATGAAAATATGATAATAATAAAATCTAAAAGACGGATGCGGTAAACACCATTGAAAAGAAACAATTTATCACGAAGTTAAGATCATGTGTTTCTAAACATTGAAAGATGGTTAAATATCGCTACAGTAAATGACCTCTGCAATTATTTATTGGAATATACGGAAGTGTTTTCGGTCATATATATATATATATATATATATATATATATATATATATATATATATATATATATATATATATATATATACTATATATATATATATATATATATATATATATATATATATATATATATATATATATATATTATTATTAGCCAACTGGCTGAGAGTTAGGCCGGCTTGAATATAAACACAGAAAAGACTG
>JABUQX010135633.1:30000-32500 GCA_015478945.1 Trachelipus rathkii
AGTGAACACCAACAAATATAAATAGATAACAGCAATTATAAACAGCAACAACTGCAGCAAATAACAACTATTAACAACAATTAAGAATAATCGCAACAATCAAGAATAATAACAAAAAATAAAACAACTGCGAACAACAAAGAAATAAAAAATAACAACAACAAATCAATAAATAAACAACAGCAACAAATAACAAATAGAAAGAAATAAATAAATAACAACAATTTAGGGGCAACTAAAACAATCATGAACAACAACAACAACAACAACAACATATAACAACAACAACAACAACAAATAATTAACAATAACAAAACAGCATAAACAACGAGAACAGCAACAACAAACAACAACAGCAACAACAATTGCAATAGAAGAGAGTCGAGTTACAAATACCAATGCCAATTGCAAGAAGAGCAACAGCTGTTACAGCCAAACTTCATCAACAATCAAGAAATAAATAAATAAATACCAAGAACAACAACAACAACAACAACAATAATTAAGAAAGCAATCATGAACAACAACAACAACAACAACAACTAAATCAACAACAACAACAACAACAACAACAACAACAACAACAACAACAGCACAAACAACAAGAACAGCAACAACAATATCGAATAACATGTTATTGAGACCTATGAACGTCATGGATGAAATATTTCAAATAACAATAACAATCATAAACAATAATAATTCCCGCGATTTAAACACTAAATAAATACTAAAGATTAATTAATAATAATCAAGAATAATAACAATTACAAGAAAGGAAAACAACAAATCTTTAAAAATTAGCAACAAAATGAACAATAAATATTTACTTTTCAAGGAAAACTACAGTAACAACAACAACAACAACAACAACAACATAAAAACAATAGCAACAAATAACAACAACAACAACAACAACAACAACAAGAACAACAATAATAACAGCATTAAATCAGCAAGAACATCAACAACATAAAAATAACAGCAACAACAATTGCGAACAAGAACAATCAACAAATACAACAACAACAACAATCATAAACAACAAACAACTGCAACAACAAAAACACCCAACAACAATCAAGAACAACAACAAATAATCAAGAACAACAACTAAATAACAACAACTAAAACACCACAACAACAACAACAAATAACAACAACAAAAATAACAACAACAAATAACAACAACAACAGCACAAACAACAATAACAGCAACAACAAAAACAACAACAGCAACAACAATCATGAACAAGAACAATCAACCAAAATACAACAACAAACAACAATCAAAAACAACAACAACTGCAACAGCAACAAAACTCAACCCCAATCAAGAACAAATAAATAAATAATCAAGAACAAATAAATAAATAAACAATAAATAACTAAAACAATTAATAAAATAATTAACAACGAATAAATAACAATAAATAACAACAACAACAACAATAACAATAACAACAACAACAACAAATAACAACAAAAACACCAGGAAAAACATTAGCAACAAAAAAATATCAAATAACAACAACAGAGAATCAACAAGAACAGCAACAGTATAAAAACAACAACAGCAAATAAAGCAAAAACAACAAATAGGAACAACAAACAGCAGCACATAAACAACAACAACTGCAACAACAAAAACACCAACAACAATCAAGAACAACAACAACAATCAAGAACAACAACAACAACAACAACAACTAAAACAATCATGAACAACAACAACAACAACAACAACAACAACAACAACAACAACAACAACAACAGCACAAACAACAAGAACAGCAACAACAAAAACAACAACAGCAACAACAATCATGAACAAGAACAATCAACAAATACAACAACAACAACAATCATAAACAACAACAACTGCAACAACAAAAACACCAACAACAATCAAGAACAACAACAACAATCAAGAACAACAACAACAACAACAACAACTAAAACAACCATGCAACAACAACAACAACAACAACAACAACAACAACAACAACAACAACAACAACAGCACAAACAACAAGAACAGCAACAACAAAAACAACAACAGCAACAACAATCATGAACAAGAACAATCAACAAAAACGACAATTACTAACACCATAAACACAATAACTACAGCATATAAAACACCAACAACAATCAAGAACAACAACAACAACAATCAACAACAACAACAACAACAACAACAACAACTAAAACAATCATGAACAACAACAACAACAACAACAACAACAACAACAACAACAACAACAACAACAACAACAACAACAACTAAAACAATCAAGGAACAACAACAAACAAATAACAAATAAACAACAACAATAAATAACAACAATAGCAAAAAGAAACAACAATAACAGTAATAAAAATAATATCAACAGTATAAAAACAACAACAGCAAATTACAATCATGAACAAGAACAATCAACAAATACAACAACAACAACAATCATAAACAACAACAACTGCAACAACAAAAACACCA
>JABUQX010135634.1:0-2500 GCA_015478945.1 Trachelipus rathkii
TAAAATTTAGTATTTTGAATATAAGAACATTTAATGTGCGCTGTTCCATTAAGTAGATATGCTCCTTATATCGAGATATATGTAAGAAAAAGAGAGCAGAAGTGACTAATTAAGTTTTATGTTCTAGTCACAGTCGAGAAGGATCTAGCTGAGGACAAATATAAAATGTACCGAAAAGCGAAACGCACAGTTAACGCGGTAAAGCACCAAGACGTCATATTATCGATTTATTAAGGTTCAGGTCTCACGAGGCCTATTACTCGGCTGCTCTGAAAAGTCACAATCTACGGTAAAAATTATTTAATTATCAACATCATTATTACCTGCAAGAAATAATAAAAACATACCAAATATAACCAGCATACCAGATCTTTAGACGTAAATTCATGGACCTGCTGGGAATGCTGTTCAGAGCCCCATAATACGTACTTAATATAATTATATATACTCATACATAGATAGTATTTATATTTCAACGCCTAATATATATAACTACTATCTCATATATAAAATATTATATATACATATATTACATATAGAAAATATATTATATAGTATAATATGTATAATAAGATAAAATTAATCTCATATATACTATATATATATTGAGTATTATGTTTAGGTATTATATATATATATATAATATATAATATACTTTAAAAACTATTATAAAAAAATTATATTATAAAATATACTCTACTCTAATATTATAGTTTCACAGGAAAATATATAAATATTGAGAATAAAAAAAATTATTAAACATATCTACACTCATGTATCAAAACAATAAATCACATAATGTATGTATATACCAATTTATATCATTTAATATATATATTATAGAATAAATATTAATAATATATATAATATATATAATATATATATTATATATGACTATATATAAATATAATATATAAACCTAGTATACTTAGGATTTTAAGATGTTTGATGAATGGTTTTTCTTTGAAAAATGGACTGGACAAAGAACAGTATACATTTGTTTCGAGATGTTTCAACGTTCCTTCACAACTCTGTACACTTTGCAGATGAGATGATAAATGTTTGGCTCATAATAATTTATATTTATTATCTACAATCTGCTCTTCCAATCTATCAGTTTCCTATTGTAACCACGATGGGTGTAAGTAAATTTCTGTTATCTGAGATCAGATATGACAAAAAGTTCGTACGAAATTTGAACAGAAATCTAAGTGGTGGATGGTTTCGAAACTCAGTTATTTCTAGACGTATCTGCTAGTAAATAGTTTATCTAAAATATCACCATTTAGAGAATTGGTGTTCCATCAATGTGACTACAAACACATTTCAAATTCTAAGATCCATAAAGTATAAAGGGTTTATTGGTTTACGCATTCATTTAAAACAGAGTATCAAGAGAGAAAAAACATCACGCGATAAAAAAGTTTGAGGCGTACCTCCTATATATATGAAACCAATAAAACCAAATATGATTACCAAAGTGAAGAAAAGATGACAGACAGAGCATATGCTCATCTTCACTAGCATCCTCTGTGAACTTCAGAAGACGCAACTATTGCAGTACAAAGGCAGTACCACACCAAACTTTATGGGTGTATGAAACATGCAATGACGTCCTCGTTACTTAATTAATTGATCTAGAAACTTTCTTTTTAGAATGTTCTTCAGAATATAATATATTATTACCTAAGCTATAAAGTTATCTAACTTATTTTATTTATTATTTATACGTAAAAGTTTACTATATATATGTATTAATATTATTTATTTTAGATATATATATATAAATTATGCTAAAATTATATATAATTTTTATATTATTTATACTACATTATATATATATATATTATATTATATATATTATCATTATATTATTTATAAATATATATATTATCAATTAGTATATAATATAATAATATATATATATAATAACTATATAATATTAATAATTATATATATTTATATATATATATATCCTAATATATATTTTAATTAATATTATTATTATATAATACTATATTTATTAATATATAGTAAATAAATTTTTTTTGAAAAAGGGATATATATAATTAATATACTAATATAAGATATGATATATTATAATATATTATTAATATTAGTATATATATAATATTATATATATTAACTACTTTATATATATATAATATATATATATACGGTATATATATATAATAATTATTATATATAATTTATTTATATATATATATATATATATATTTTATTATGGGTCCTTCCTATAGAATAAATTTATAATATATATTATATAGTATATATATATATATATTATAAATATAAAATATTTATGTAATTTTTGAAGAAATTGTAACATTTTCATAAATGAAGTGAAAATAAAATTTTAATTTTCATGCTGTTTTGTTACCTTGCAGTCAGGTGATGCAATAATTTTCATGCTGTTTTTTGTTCCTTTCGGTCAGGTGATGCAATTATACAACACCAAATATTTTCTAAACTACTTATA
>JABUQX010135634.1:7500-17764 GCA_015478945.1 Trachelipus rathkii
TATATATATATATATATATATATATATATATATATGAAAAAGTTAATTAACGTCCCACACGGAATGGAAGCTCGGATCAAAAAAAAAAAAATTTTACAGGTAGCATCTATGATACATAAATAAGATATTCTAGGGTCGAAATGAATTTTTTTCTTACCTGTTTAGGGTCAAAATGAATTTTTACCTGTTCTAGGGACGAAAATTAGGTTAAGCTTAAGTTAAGTTAGGTTAGGTTAAGGTTAGGTTAGGTAAAATAAATAAAAAAAAAAAATTCATTTCGACCCTAAAACATCTATTATGTATCATAGAGGCTACCTGTATTTTTTTGATCCGAACTCCCGTTCCGTGTGGGCGTTAAGTAACTTTACCATATATATATATATATATATATATATATATATATATATATATATATATATATATATATATATATATATATATATATAAATATAACTATATATATATATATATATATATATGGTCAATACTCCAGAAGAGCCACAATCCATATCTCGAAAACTACAACAGCTACCGGAAAGAATACATTGCTGGAATGCTGGTCCAATTTTAGTCCTGGAAATGTATAAAAATAACCAAAAAATAAAAAAATAAAAAAAAAATATATCTCAAAAACTACAATAGCTACAGCGAAAAGGAATACATTTTGGAATCTGGTAAAATTTTGGATAGAAAATGTAAAAATAAATAAAAAAAAAAAAAATTATTGTTAATAATTATAGTAATATGATTAAGAGCCTATTTAGAGACCTTTTATTGTTTACTCGTTAAAATAAATAGACTTTCTATTAAATTTTGCTTCTTTTTTTAACTAAAGAAATACCCCAAGGGTATACCGCACCGATGCGGGAGTAGGGGTCTCTCGCCCTTCGGGGAACTTCTGAGGGGGTGGGACTAATTCCCCCTCCCGGGGAGGGTCTCCAGAACCCCACTCTTTGGTATTTGGGTGTCGCGGGGTTCCCCTATGCCCTCCCTACGAGGTATGAAAACGTCCCCTCCTGTATTCCCAGTCAGCTGGGAGGCCCCCTAAATTGCCGTGTAATACCTTTACAAATAATATATATATATATATATATATATATATATATAACATATATATATATATATATAATCTTTATATATATATATATATATATATATATCTATATATATACTATGTCCCAGCACTCTAAAAATAGCCAATTTTTATGTTTATTTTTTTTGTTTTTTTTTACATTTCCCTAACCAAAATTTTTACAGGATTCCAAAAATGTATTTCATTCCTAGCCAGCTTTGTAGTTACCGAATATGATTTTTTACAGTTTCTCGGTAGAAATTTTGCCAGGATTTCAGCAATGTATTCCTTTCCCGGTAGCTGTTGTAGTTTTTGAGATATGGATTATGGCTCTTTAAAGAGGCTGGCCACATATATATATGTATATGTATGTATATATATATATATATATATAACTCAACCAATAATAATAATATATGTATATGTATAATATAACATATATATCTTTATATCTTATAATAACAACTCATAATAACCTTATATATATATATATATAATATAACTAATAATATATATATATATATATATATGTATATATATATATATAGAAGAGAGAGACACAGTGGCAAAGAGTTTGCTGGGTCATACACTGATGTATATATATAATATATATATATATATATATATATATATATAATAATAATAATATATATATATATAATATATATATATATATATATATATATATATATATATATATATATATATTTTGGGTAAAAATAAACAAGGTCATTTGCTCACAAACTACAAACCCCTGCCAAACGTAAAAAAAATAATTATTTGTTTATCAAACTGATTAATTATTTATTAAATTATCTTACCACCACTTACTGGTTGTGGGTAGATAGATATATTTTCGCGTGTCTACACACCAAAAAATTAAATATATATTAGAAATTCACGGTATTAGGTACGGAAATATTTGAAATGCTGACACAACCACAACGTGAGCGCCAGCACAGTTGTTGTACATAAATGTATAGTATATCTATCCGATTCTTTTAGCTTATTGCAACTATCTTATAATTGGTGTGACTCTATATTTAAAATCAGTTATGTACTTTCTACTTGACTTTAAATTTTGTACGATTATTAATAGCATCGCTCGCTGTTGATAATTCGTTAATGCACAATACACAAGTAGTCAAGTACATTTTATTTTATAACCAGTTTTATAACCTTTATTTTATAACCAGTTAAAAATAAACAACTTAAATTAGCTACAAACAAATGTCAAAATAAAAAAAATGTACGTCTTTTATAATAAAAATTCAATTAAGTTTTTCAAAATTTTTGTGTGAAAAGTTTATACAAAATTGTTTGGGAGTCGAAAGGGTCGGGTTTTTATCGACTCCCGAGCTCCGACTTTCCCAACTTTTTGGGAAATTGACTCCGACTCCGACTCCCTTTCCACAAGAAATCGCAAGACTCCCACCTCCCGACTCCCCATCCCTGATATATATATATATATATATATATATATATATATATATATATATATATATATATATATATATATGGCTGGTATATATATATATATATATATATATATATATATATATATATACAAATATCTCTCAAACCGATATGGATTGTTGGAGCATTGGATATATTGATAAAAATTCAATATATATATATATATATATATATATATATATATATATATATATATATATATATATATATATATATATATATATATATATATATATATATATATATATATACTACTTACTTCATAATACTGTAAATTTTGTTATTGTGACATTATATATATATATATATATTAGTGATGGGACGATTCCAAATTTCCAGCCGATGCCGATTCCGATACCGATACCAGTCAAAAGTGCCGATTCCGATTCTGATTCCGATTCCGATTCCGATTCCAATTCTTTATATATATATATATATATATATATATATATATATATATATATATATATATATATATATATATATATATATATATATATATATATATATACGGTATATAATAAAAGATATAAATAAATCCGTGCTTATATAGATGTGAAACATAAACATTTAACATATATATATAACTATAATATATAATAATATGTAATAATAATAATAATAATAATAACTCTTCTTTTTATATATATGTAACAGTAACTATATAATATAATATATATAATATATGTATATGTATATATAATAATAATAATATATATATGCTCAATAATAATATGTAATAATATATCTTTATATGCTGCTATATATACTATATATATGCTAATTTTGCCAAATCAACTAATTTTAGATATTTAAAACCTTATAAATTAATGGTATAAATTATAACCTGTATTTTATCTTTTGCTAAAGAAATAATTAGTTAATTACCTTTTTATTTATTTAACCACTGAAAAATAATAGCAATATTTAAAAATCTTACAATAAATGAACAATTTTTCTTTTTTTTTTTTGTTTAAAAAAAAAATTCCTTCTTTAATTTACTAAAAAAAGTAAGATCTTGAAACAAAAAATTATCATTATTATTTGTAGTTAAACCATGACTCTTAAGTTGTGATTATAAAAACATTAACATTTCTCCCGTTTCTGAGTGCATCCGATTTTTAGGAGAATAAATTGATCCTCCAATTCTGAAGAGTCTTTCACTTTCCACGGAAAAGGGGACGAGCTTGAATATTTTCTAGCAAGGACACCCAAATGCTGAAAAGGTTCCTTTATTCGATGACCACCATTGTAAGGGACTTTCTGAATTTTTAATAAGTTTCATATTTTTATATTGGCTGATTTCTACTTTTATAACATCTTCAATTTTTCAATATATGTGTCTTTCTCCTTTGGAATGAGTTTCTTTGCTGTTTTTAAAGTCTTTTTCTCTCTTTAAATTCCGAAAAACAACTTTCAAAACAGAAGTTAAAACTATTATCTTCAGTATCACTTTTTTCGCCCCATTATGTTGATAAATGAGAAAAATCTGAAAATTGGTTTAAAGTAGTGGAAACTTTATACAACATATATATCTTCGCACAACCATTGCTTAAGAATATCTTCCACTTTTATATTGTTATAATCATCCTCAAGGAATGTAATTTTAAAGCGTGGATCAAGATAGGTAGCAAGCACAAGATTCTTATCAGTAAAGTAAATGCTGAATCTAATTTTTACTGAATTTTTCCATGCTGATACTGTAGACCCAAGTCCCTCAAATAGTTCTTTTTTTTCTGACTCTTTTCAAAAAAAAAATGCAAATCATTTTCATATTTGGGATTATTGCCGATGCCATTGATTCCTTGTGGCTCAATCTGAAAATTGATTTAAAGTAGTGGAAACTGTTTTCCTTTCCTTTATACAACATATATCTTCGCACATCTATTGCTTAAGAATATCTTCCACTTTTATATTGTTATAATCATCCTCAAGGAATGTAATTTTAAAGCGTGGATCAGGATAGGTAGCAAGCACAAGATTCATATCAGTAAAGTAAATGCTGAATCTATTCTTACTGAATTTTTCCATGCTGATATTGTAGACCAAGTCCCTCAAATAGTTCTTTTTCTGACTCTTTTAAAAAAAAATGCAAATCATTTTCATATTTGGGATTATTGCCGATGCCATTGATTCCTTGTGGTTCAATAAATTTGTACAATCAACAAAATTTTTAAGTATTTTTAGCAATTTTTCAAGAACTTTCCATTGTTTTTAAGCATACAGGTTTTGAATGATCACTGCAATATGAAATGAGAGCCGTCTTTTGTTCAAAAATTTTGAAAGCATGATACTGGCTATTACATCTGGTTTGTATATCCTGAATAAATCTGTGCTGTGGTAAATTAAATCTAGTTTGATATTCTTCATACTTGGCAATAGCTTGAGGCGAGTGATTAAAATGACCAACGATTTGTTTGCATATGGATATATTTTTTTCGTCTCTTTGTTCAAATATGGCATCATTGAGAACTAGTGTTATTCAAGTGTGCAAAAGCAAAAAAAAAAAAAGAAAAAGGAGAAAAAGTGGAATCCAGCTTGTGTAACTCCTGCAGCCAATATTAGTTGCGTTATCCCTTACCATAACATGAATTTTATTAGCAGGAATATTGAATTCTTCCATAACATTTTGAAGACAATCACTTATATTAGATGCTGTGTGAGATACGTGAAAAGGTGAAACTCGAAGGATAGCATTTATATTCAATAGCTCCAGTTATTACAAGCCTACAAGGCAAATATTTCACTGCTCACTTACGAGTTCACGGGTATATAATTATCAAAACAAATTTCATAACATGACTATCGAAACATTGCCAAATGTCTGCCTGTCTGAAAATCCTAACATGATATCTTAGGCTCTACGTAAAGATGCGCCGCTCAATCCAGTTTTCTTTAATTAAATAAAATTCAGGAAGAACTGAAATTAAAAATCAATACTGACCGACTTAGAAATATTGTCTTTGAAATATCCATAAAGATCGAATAAAAATTATTTTCCAGATTGTATACCAAAGAATCGGTCAAAGAATCGGTATAATTTTGCCGATTCCGATTCGATTCCTGAAAAACAGCCGATTCCTCCGATACCGATGCCGATTCCGATTAATCGTCCACTAATATATATATATATATATATATATATATATATATATATATCTTTATCCTTATATATATATATATATATATATATATATATATATATATATATATATATATATAATTTATATATATATATATATATATATATTATATATATATATATATATATATATATATATATATATATATATATATATATATATATATATATATATAATATAAAATCTCATATTTCCTACCTGACACTTTTATCCTTAACCTAATGGATTATGTAAGCCCCCAAGTAGCCCTAACCTAATGGATTATGTAAGCCCCCAAGTACGCCCTAACCTAATGGATCATGGAAGCCCCCAAAGTAGGACCTAACCTAATGGATTATGAAAGCCCCCAAGTAAGCCCTAACCTAATAAATTATGAAAGGTCCCAACTATTTATATATATATATATATATATATATATATATATATATATATATATATATAACTCTATATATATATATATATATATATATTGATATATATATATATATATTTTAAAAACTACTAAACTTCACATAGTATTTAAGATAGTGATTTACTTGCCCCTAGTTAGTTTAAATCTTTTGTCATTAGAACATGAAAAAAATTGTAGCTATTTACCTTAAAAATTTTACCATATATTATTTACCTGAGACCATCTGCTTTGTGTCTTGTAAAATGCAATGAAAATACTATAGGAAGGCTTGTAAAGTCCATTCTCATTATAAATATGTATTAAATGGCATAAATTAATATTTAAAAGTCACTAAATAAATGTTTAAATTTTATGGAACACTCATGTGAAATAGATTATATAAATTCATAGTGTGAATGGAACACTCATGTGAAATATATCATATAAATTCATAGTGTGAATGGAACACTCATGTGAAATAGATCCTATAAATTCATATTTAAAATCCAGTAAATAAATCTCTAAATTTAAGTTTGCACATCACTAGCGAACACAACTTCCTTGTAGCGTCGGGCGGGGTGACTTGGACCACTTTAGGTATAACCGTCTCCCGACTCTCCCTTAATGCACTTTTTGGAAAAAATTTTTTTTGTAAATCACGGCCCTATAGTCGGGCATAAGCACACAAAAAAATAATAATGTAATTCTAATAATAAAAGTTTTATTAAAGTTTGAATAACGTCGAGTCAGCCCGACCGTGGAGGGGGTGAAATGGTTCCTCGTGAGGGGTGACTCGGACCATCTGTTTAAATTACGTCTTTTATGTATAATTTCAATTTTAATTTTTACTTAATATAATAATTATTTATCATATTAAAATTCGTAATAAGTAATAAAAATGTCAATAATGATAAATAAAATACGAATATAAATAAGGTGGTCTGATTCACCCCTCTCCGCCAAAAATTTTGACACTTTTGAATTCGTTTTTATTAAAATTTCATTTTTTAAAAAAATTTCACTTAATATAAGTAACTTTTTATTACATTTAAATTAATTATATGTAATAAAATGTCAATAATATACGTAAATACGAAAAACAATGGTGGTCCGAGCCACCCCTCCATCAGTACACAGCGGGTGGAGTCGGACTAAGTTAAACCCCGTTTTTTGCCACTAATACTGCTTGGATCAAAAATTCACTTTGCCAGTTTAAAGCTAACATACTCGAGTGTATCCACTGAAAAAATAATTAAAATCGATCCACAATTTTTCATTTTATAACGAAGTTAAAAAAACTCACATTTTTCAAAAGTGAAATTCTATTGAAGGACATTTTGTACCCTAATTTCTAACATTTTTAAAAAATATAAAAACTTTCTAGAATTAAATATGATCTAAATAAAACTTGTAGTACTACCGCGTGGCTATAAAATGAGCAAAAATTTTTTTTTTTTTTTTATTATTTTTATTTTATTTAGAGTGGACCGAATCACCCCTCCTAAAGAGGCGGGCCTGGTCACCCCGCCAGACGCCATTAGGTAAAAACCCAAAATGGGCACTTCTTGATTTATAATAATGCCTATTTCAATAGGTTTTCTGTATAGGGATCATCAATATAAATATATTGATATATTGTTTTGGAGTCTGAAAAATTTTGCGCTCAGACGAAAGATTGAATTAAGCCATATATATACGGTATTAAAAATTTGGCACTTGTGGTTCTCTTTTAAATTTCTCATGTTTCATAGGTATAACAACAAATTGATTGATTTTCCTAAAAAAAATCGAGTTTTTAAGAATCTGTTAAACTCAACTATTACTGATTTCTTTATATATGCAGCAAGGGCAGTACTGTTGGGTAAGGGTGCCCCAGGTTGGAAAACTTGCTCATAATGATCAGCAAAAAACTCAGCCTTCTCCAAGTTATTGAGCAGGAGACCCCTATTCAGAGTGAGGGGGAATGATTGTTTGTTTGTTTATTTATTTACTTGTACATGTTCGTGGTGTGGCCTTAACATTGGCACCACAACAAATTTTTGTTTTTTTTAAAAAAAAAATTTGTATTTAAATCATAAAATTAATATAATAGATTAAAATATAAGTTAATGAATATATAGAAAATAATATATATACATATGAAACACAAAAATAAAACAAAATAAAATAAAAGTAAAATAAAATAAAATTAAAAAAAAAAAATTTAAACAAAAAATAAGTAAAAATACTAAATACAGCTATACACACAGTGGTAAATAACGCCCCACGCGGTGCAGGAGCAGAGGCTGAGAGGGAGGCGCACAGAGAGAGAGAGAGAAGCACTTTTGTTGAAAAAAACTCCATAAGAAAGCTCTCTCTCTCTATATATAATATACAGTATATATATATATATATATATATATATATATATATATATATATATATATACTATGCTTCTATGCTATATATATATATATATATAACTGCTCTTATTATCTTTCTCTAATATATATATATATATATATGGTTATATATATATATATGGTATATCTATATATACTATATGTAATAATATATAATAATATATATAATAATAATAATATGTAATATATATAATATATATATATATATATATATATAATATATATATGTATATATAACAATAATAATATATATATATAATATATATATATATATAATATATAAAAATATATAATAATAATAATAATAATAATAATAATAATAATAATAATAATAATAATAATAATAATAATAATAATAATAATAATAATAATAATATATATATATATATATATATATATATATATATATATATAATATATATATATATATATATATATATATATATATATATATAACTATATATATAGAAATGGAAAAAGAAGAAAAGAGAAGATCTTGGATAAAGAGTAAAGAAGACGGATGAAAACTTCAACAGGACTATTAAAGAGAGTTCTAGAAGGTTTTTTGTTTTGTCAGATTGTTAAAGTAAAGAAAATGTGACGCTTTTGTTGAGATCAGATTGTTGTTTGGAAGCAGCTAACAAAATTTATCAAAATCTTCTTAAAATAATTAAAATTTTATTCGATAAAAAAAATTTAAATTAAAATCGGATTATAATACAATAAAAATTAATTATTTTAACGAACTCAAGAAGAGGAGCAACAAAATTTTTTATTCAGTTCTTTTGGAAATTTTAATGATATTAAATAGACAAATAAAGTGGTATCCTAAATAATTTATTTGAGGAGCGGCAAAATTATAGTATCAATTCTTTTTGACATAAATGAATAAAAATATAATTTTATACTTGAAAATAAAGAAGCTGCTATGAATAATTTCTGGTCTAAAAGTGGAGGTTTCAACGCAGTTGGTCAATATGAAGATTATCTTCGCGTGGCTCTTGAAGCTGGGAACCTTCTTCTGCCATTTTACTCTTCCCATGAACGGTCGCAGGAGTAGTTAAAATACATCTGCGATTGACCCTCCACCTAGTTCGATGCGGGAAACGATAATTAGAATAATAATAATAATAATAATAATAATAATAATAATAATAATAATAATAATAATAATAATAATAATAATAATAATAATAATAATAATAATAATAATAATAATACAATAATAATAAAAATATAATAAAAATATATATATATATATATATATATATATATATATATATATATATATATATATATATATATATATATATAACACTTGAATAACAAATATATATACAACTATAACATCTTTATATATATATATAACATATATATATACACATATACTTATACGCCTTACTCATAATATATATACCGATATATAATATATATATAATAATAATAATAACATAATAATATATATATATATATATATATATATATATATATATATATATATATATATATATATATATATATATATATATATATATATATATATATATATATATATATATATATATATATATAACTAACTATATACTCATATATATATATATATACAATATTTTTAACCCGATATATTGATATTTTTAAAATATCCATATATCGATATTTTTTTATATATCGGCATCCCTACTCCTAACGCGACTTCGCCAACGCGGCATCACGTGATTTAAGAAGCCAATCAGAAGCCGCCAACCGCCATTGCTATTATTGTCTTTCTTTGTCAAACAGT
>JABUQX010135635.1:0-2500 GCA_015478945.1 Trachelipus rathkii
TATATATATATAATATATATAATAATTATATATATATATATGACATTCGAAGCATCTAGGTTTAAGTCAACATTTACAGAATCCCATCTAGGTTAAGGTTTAGATGCTACGCTTGATGATCCATTTAGGTAGTCCTGGGTATAGGAACCTACTAGTTGGATTATGAAAGTTTTTGTTAAGTATACACATAATAAATCTGTGTATACTTAACAAATCTTATCAATAACCTGAACTAGGAGGAAACTAAACCGGATCAAGGCTTAACCTATATGGGATCGTTAATGCCGTAGGCCTACACCTTAAACCTAGAGGATTCTACATTGCCGTAAAAGTTGACCTAGCCTAGATGGTTTGTTATATATATATAATATATATATATATATATTATATTAATATATATATATTATATATATATATATATATATATATATTATATATATATAATCTATGTTATTATACCTATCAAAAATTTCATTTTGTGATACAAATAAATCGATTATCTGTTAAAAAACATTACTTCCCCCCCCCTCACTCTCTATCTCTCCCTGTGAATACATATCATTATCGCCTCTTTAATTTCTTATTTGCTTGACAACAATATTTGTTTCGCAAGTACCCTCACATTTGATAAATACAGCCTAAACAGATATGAACAAGACATCTTCAAATCGATAAATCCCATGTTTGATATCAGGATAATGTTGACATTTATATTTATCATGTAGTCAAATTTCAGGAATCAAAAATATACACTCTTTAACTCTTTGTAAAAGCCATATCTATATTTCTGATTTTCCTCAAACAACACCATATCACACCAATCTTGATTAGAGCTCAGAGGACAGGCTTACTCAGAAGATACATCTAAGGATTTTTCTTCATTCTTAGTATATACTTGAAGCTGTAAGGAGGTAAATTTTAGTCATATACCTAAATTATTTTCAAAGCCTTTCAAGACCACTGATTTATTATTATTATTATTATTATTATTATTATTATTATTATTATTATTATTATTATTATTATTATTATTATTATTATTATTATTATTATTATTATTATTATTATTATTTTAGTAGTAGTAGTAGTAGTAGTAGTAGTAGTAGTAGTATAAGTAGTAGCATTTATATTATTATTATTATTATTTTATTATTATTATTAATTATTATTATTATTATTATTTATTAATTATTTTATTATATTTATTATTATTATTATTAATCATCAATTATTTTACTTAAATTAATAGTATTAACAGTAGTGTCAGTAGTAGTAGTAGTAGTAGTAAGTATAGTTATAGTAGTAGTTAGTAGTAAGTAGTAGTAGTTAGTAGCAATCTATATTATATTATTATTATTGATATTATTATTATTATTATTAATTAATTAATTATTATAATTATTATTATTTATTATTATATATTATTCATTTTATCATTAGTCACTATTTTAGATTTTAAAATTATATTATTATTTATTATATTAATTAAACTCAAGTGTAGTAGTAGTAGTTGTCGTAAGTACTATTGAAGTAAGTACTAACATTAATAGTAGTAGTAATGTAGTAGCATTTATATTATTATTATTATTATTATTTTATTATTATAATTAATTATTATTAATTATTATTATTATATTTATTATTAATTATTATTATTTATTACTTATTATTATATTAATTATTATCATCATTATTAATTATTATTATTATTATTATTAATTATTATTATTATTATTATTATTATTATTATTATTATTATTATTATTATTATTATTATTATTATTATTATTATTATTATTATTATTAATATATTTATTAATATTTATTATAATTCAAATTAATTCAATTATTATTATATTATTATTTATAATTATTATTATTATTTATTATTATAATTATTAATTATTATTTTATATTATTTTATTATTATCATCATCATCATCATCATCATCAATCATTACAATCATCATGTTATTATCACCACCACTCACCATCGTCACCATCAACATCATCATCATCATCAATCATCATCAATCATCATCATCATGAATTATTATTATTATTTTATTTATATTATTTATTATTATTTTATTAATTATTATTAATTATATTATTATTATTATTAATTTATTATTTTATCTATTATTATTAATACTTATTATTTTATTTTTTATTATTTTATTATTATTTATTTATTATTATTATTATTATTTTATTATTATTATTATATTATTATTTTATTATTATAATAATCATATTATTATTATTATTATTATTTTAATTATTATTTTAATTATTATTATTAATTGTTATTATTATTATTATTATTCATTATTATTATTATTATTATTATTATTATTATTATTATTATTATTATTAATTAATTATTATTATTATTATTATTAATTATTATTATTATTATTATTATTATATTATTATTATTATTATTATTATTATTATTAATATTATTATTAGACTTATTATTATTATTACTATTATT
>JABUQX010135635.1:7500-10000 GCA_015478945.1 Trachelipus rathkii
TATTATATAATATATAATATATATATATATATTATATATATAATATATATACATAAATATATTATATATATATTCACAATACACTGACATAATGTTCAAATAAAACTTAAAAAATTTTAAATCAAAATATTTTTCCATACATTCTTATAAAAATAATTATTAAAAAATCTGCAAAAATTTTGACAAGTCTATTTAATGTTTGTTTGCTTCCTAAGCGACTTCTTGAATACTCGCCAAATGGATTTTTAATCAAAATTCTTTTAATACTCTTTATGAAATTGTTATCAAATGTTCTATTTTAAAATTTTTTCAAAATTGTGTTTTAAAATTCTATCATAATTCTATAAATTTCAATATAACATTTTAGGAAAATGAATGGAAAGTTAATATGAATTCTTAAAAAAATCATAATATGGTATCAAAATCGATAGTAAAATTAATTAATAGTGATAAAGTTTTAAGGACATTAGTAAGGTAGCTAGTAAGATATATATATATATCATATTATATATACTATATATATATATATATATATATATATATTATTATATATATATATACTATATATATTTATATATATATTATATATATATATATATTTATATATTATATATATAATATAGTTATATATAGTTATATATATATCTCAACGGAGACTCCCAAGTAACTTTTTACTACTCCGGGCTCCTCTCTCTCCCTAGAAAATTTCTATCTATATATAATATATACAGTATATATATATATATATACATATATATATATATATTATATATATATATATATATATATATATTATATATATATATATATATATATATATATATATATATATATATATATATATATATATAGTAATATATATATATATATATATATATTATATATATATATATATATATATATATATATATAATATATATATATATATATATATATATATATCTATAATATATTATATATATATATATATATATACTTTAATAAACTTACAGTAGTCTCACTTTTTTTTAATCATAAAGAGAATGTTTACTAAGAGATGCCAAAGGCTAACAATATTAACATTTTATACTCTAAATAGACACACACATACACACCACATCAACATAATCTCGCTATTTCAATTTGAGTCAAGAGTCACCTTTTTTAAATGTTTTAACAATGGCTTGTTTAATTGCTATAATTCTCGCAGTGGTTTGTCAAATGTACATTCTTCATATTTAATGAAATATTTTCATTCATTTAGACCAAATTTATATTATATTATATATATATATATATATATATATATATATATATATACTAAATATACTTTAAGTATTATATATATATATATATATATATATATTATATATATATATATAATATTGGGTAAAATTATATACGGTATATATCTTGCAGTGAATAAAAAAACCATTGTTTAAAAAACTTTCAATAATTATAGAAAATATCTACCGAAAAATAAATTTTAAAAATTATCATTGAGATTTCTCAAAAATTAACATTTTTATAGAACATAGAGTGGTTTATTTCACTTCTTTATGTAAAATTAGCAAGTGGAATGTTATCCTAAAAGTAAATAAAGGAATTAGAAAAAAGATTGCTATTAGACCTCTATGAACATTTTAGCCTTATTTCAAACTCAAATTTAAAATGTTTTTTTAAAGGAGATATGGGGAAACCGCAAGCGTTTCGAGCCAATCAATTTGATTGCTAATTGATTTTTATGATTGATTGTTATTTTTTCAAAGAACTACAGTTGATTCAAGTAGATGAACATTTCATTTTTGATTATTAAATAAAAGAAGAGTTAACAATTCTGATAATTATAACACTGGGGAACATTTTTCTTGTATATAAGACATGTTCCTTATGTATTTTATTGCGCTGAATTCAAAAATCGTATTGGTTTTTAGTCTGGGCAGTCCGTTTTGATACTATTCACCATTTAAACAATTGCAAATTATTTTTAATTTTATTTCTCCCGTGAGCAGAGACAAAACGGTTGGATATAACAGATATTCTAAAATAAAATATGAGTATCTTGCCAAATTATTAATAGGACAAATATTATAGGACAAATATTAATAGGACAAATATTAATAAGGACAATAATAAAAAAGATATGCGGTTTTTATTTATGGAAATGCTAAAAAAAAATTTGTATTTTTTTAGTTTTCGTGTGAATGGCGGCAAAATTGTACCTAATAACCATTAAGTTTCGATGGCACAAATAATTACATAAGAAAAATAAGTAGTCTTATATACAGTCAACATAAAATTTGTTTCTGCACAGTTATTCTATTTTGCTAATTATTTATTATTATTATTATATTATTATTAATTATTATTATTATTATATATTATTATATTATTATTAATTATATTATTAATTATTATTATTATTATTATTATTTTTTAATATTTTTATTATTATTTTATTATATTTTATTATTATTTTTATTATTATTTTTATTTATTTTTTTTTATTAATTTTATTATT
>JABUQX010135635.1:12500-39691 GCA_015478945.1 Trachelipus rathkii
AGAGCACTTGCCTCTAAGGTACCTATAGAAAAGAGATAAGCACCAACATCGCGGACCGCAAAGTACAGGACAGTTTATAAGTCTTTTTGGCCTTTGATTCGACCCTATCCAAAAGCCAGGTGAAACCTGAGCCCCCCCAGATATGAGAACAGTACTCCAAGGGCGGATAAGATCCTTGTATAGCTGGAGTAACTGAGAAGAGAAAAAAAATCTCGCAGTCTAAAAGAACTCCCAGTTTCTTTGAGGCCGCCCTAGCAACTTGTGATGTGAGGTTTCCAAGACATTTTTTTGTTTATGTTAAGGCCAAGGATATTTCTATATATATTTACCAGATGCTATTAAAATGTTTTGATACTGATGCTATGAAAAATTTTAACTGGCCTTAACCCCTTGGACTCGCCAGCATCCTTGCACATGAAAGCAATACTTCTTGCGTTTCTTCTCTGATTGGAATACTTCACATGGAATTCCTTGTGTTAGAGCTAATCCAAAATCACTTGCGATTCTTTCTTTATATCTTCAGTGATGTCGAAACAATGTCCCTTCTGTTTGACTTTCATTTTTTTTTTTGGGGGGGGGAAGAGTTGTAGGGGCAAAATTTTGTGAATAAGGAGGGTGGGAAAGAGATCCTGAGTATTATCATGATGATGATATAACTAGTTTCTCCTGTGCCAGAAGTCTTTCCCGTGTCTTCTCACAGCCTTCTCAGCCACCGCAAAACATTACATAAGATTTGAGATATTGAGAAATTAATTCAACATGCTCTTGACATTATTTTCAATTTTAATAAATTTTGGAGTCTTACTGAGGTTAAATATCAATGGTGACCAAACTTCGAATATCCCGGATCAGAAGCAATAGTTTCAGAAGTTGTAGCTAGTTGAGGGTCTCCCTGTGTGGTCGTCACCTACAGTTAATGTTTAAAACCGACATTGACTTCGTATGCTTACGAAACTCTTGCGTCCGACTAATAGATTTATCACCAAATCCTTGCGGAATTATTTACCCTAATTTTCCACAAAATTTGATGAACATACTTGCTGTTCCACTCTTTGATTTGACGTATTTCCCTTCCGCCTCCCCACAAAAAAAACGTTAAGTAAATTCCCAAACATATACTCAACTCATTTCTTTCAACCCACTGACATTTGAGAAATACAAGCGATAGCACCTGGTGCCAGAATGACGAAACAGAACAAAATTAGGATTTACAGAGATTGTCAGAATCAAACCACGATCAATATTTATTTTTCAAAAGTTTTTATCAGCTGTTTTGACCATACAGAAGTTATTAACCATTTAAAATAATTTATTAAGAATTTTTAATATTTTATAAATTATGAAAGTCCAAATGATCTTTAGACTGGTACTTTTAACACCGTATATGAGCGAAGAGCTCATTGTGCGATGAAGGCAAGATTAATAATTTTTTAAAGCATCTATTGTGTGTGCAACGAAACTTGGGCATGATATACCACAAAGCTTAGACTAGTAAACAAGCTTCCATGCGTTGCTCATGAGATTCAAAATTCATAGTTGATATCACATTAGAACAATTAAAAATAATCATAATTATACGTGGAACATTAAATTGTCGGCAACAATATAAATTTTTGGAGTATCACAAAAAAGTATGTAAGAAAATAACATAAGTAATTCTCATTGAGCTCTTAATAACATCAGTTTATTGCTATATTATTATTATTTGATTGAAAATTATTATTATGTATTATATATCTGAAATGAAATAAGTATTTATCTCATTAAAATTTTAAATATATTATTATATTATATTCTTATTAAATATTCTTTGCCGCGATAGATATTTTATTGCTATATTCATATTGATTTTCAATTAATTAGTAAATGTACTAGTAATATTGTATAAGCACGTAGTGCTATTACACTTGCGCTTAAAGGTTGTCATCTAATTGGATACGTTCTTTTAATTGAAGCAAAAGAGATTATTATATACAATAACGCCAGCTGATTCGCTTCATCTATCTACAAGGACCTGGTGTTAATCTATTTTTGACATTGCATTAGACGACATGTAGCGACGTACATTGAGGGAGTTTGACACAATCGCCTCCATCCTCCTATCAGGGTTATTTTACTTGAGGCATAAATAATCACATGCAGCCTTCCTTTTCAACAGAATGTGGGTTGAGTTGTGTCCGTTTCGCGCCATCAGAACCTAAACAGAAAAAATTCAGTTAGATCAATGGAGGAGATTATTGAGCAATGTCGTACCTTAAGCTGAAACGTGGTCGCAGTCAGAAAGAATCCGATCAAAGTAGGTGCAGTGATACGGGACGGATTTGGTTGTGACTTATGTATCCCGGATGCGACTGATGGTAATCTCATCAAAGGTGTAAGCAGTTTCAGGGGGTAGCCTCTGGGAAGAAGCGACTTGACACGGAATCCAGAATAACCGCCTACAGAATCAATCCTTCCATGTCAATCGTTTATGCATCATTTTTCTAAAATCACTACATGCTAATTTTTTCTTACGTCGCTTCTCCTTCTCCCAGGGGAAAGACATGCCTTTCACATGGTATGATATCAACACTTTTATCTTTACAGGTTTAATTCCAGCCGAGGTGTCCGATTATTGACACAGCAACATCACAACAAGGTGTACGAATCACGCGTTACCCAGCTGATAGCTAACCTATTTTCATTGCCGTTTGTACCAACAGGTAAGAAGACAAAATAATTTACTGCAGGTAATACATCTTCACATTTAGAACTCCCTCATTTATCTGACATATATTTATTTTAGACCACTATACTAGGATCAGATCACATCATATAATACGTTCATTCTCATTCTAATCTGAAATTCTTCGTTTCACACCATGTACTAGCCCTTAAGATGTATATAGTATGATTCGTGACGCCTAATCCACTAATTATTATATATAAAATAGATGAGATATATATATATAATATTATAATATATTAGAATATCCTGATACTTTCATATTTATTTATATCTCGATGGGCTCGTACTAAGTTAAGAGGGCTGTCTCAATCATACTGGTTATGCGTAGATGATTTATAGGTGAACCGTAGTTTCTATAAGCCAAACTATTATAATAATTAAATATTTATAAATATATAATATTAAATATATAGTACTATTTAAGGCACAGTTGTGTATAGGTATTTATATATTATTTATAAATATCGGTGTTCATTTAATTAGTAATTTATTATTTAAAAGAACGTTCCTCGTGGCGGGATATAGGGTTGTACTCGACTTGACCTATTCATCGCTAGAGGACGCTGTTATCAAATGCTCAGCGTAGTTGAGATGACGGTTTTTATATTCCTGGGGCGGAATTAAAAAAACACTTGATCTGCGAACTCGTTGAGTCGGTTACGGTCTGGTTTAGGGATAAACCTGATATAGCCTTTAAAGTTCGGAATTTCCTTATAAGTCCTCATGTTATCCTACTCTGAGAAGGGTAAAGCATGTTATAAATGGAAGGTATAGTAGATATATACTATATTAATATAATATATATATATATAATTATTAATATTATATTATATTATATATATAATATATATAATATTATATATATAATTATATATTATATATATTTTATTATATTTAGTTATAGTTATTAATATTATATATATATATATTATATATATATTGATAATATTATATATATTATTAATATATATATTATTATATAATTAAATATTATAAATATTATTTAGTATAATTAGGTGGGGGTGGGGGGAGGGGGAGGATATAGTGGGAGGGTGAGTTAGAGGGAGGTGGGTGAGTAGGAGGGGTGAGTGAGAGATGAGTAGTAGGAGAGGGGGCACCGGGTGTGTGAGGAGAGCGTGTTGTAGGCGAGAGAGAGGAAGGGTGAAGGGAGGGAGGAGAGGAGAGATCGAGCTTTGAGAGAGCGGCTGAGCCGGAGAGCGGAGAGGAGAGAAGAGAGTGGTGTGGAGCGAGTTCTGAGAGGTGTGTTAGAGTTGTGTGCGGGGAGTAGAGTGGAGAGGGGTACGGTAGAGAAGGTGCGGAGAGGATTGTGGAGGGAGCAGCGTGGTCGGTGGGGCGTGGAGAGGGGAGTGTGCAGACGGTCAGCGCACGGGGCGGAGGATGGGGTATATATATTCATGCGCCACGAGGCATTATATATTATATATATATAAGTAATAGGCTCAGATATCTATACGAAGAGTGTAGCAGTGAGTAGAGCAGTAGTAACATAGAACCTATAATTAATACAACGTATTACAGGAGAATATCTAATATTATACATTTTATTTATAGATTCAGTTGAATGAAAATCATATATACTAGAGTGAAAACAAAAAGAAACAATATTATATATATATATAGTATTCACTATAATATATTATATATTAAAACTTCATGGTAATATAAATTATTTAATGAGTAATATCTTAGGACCTAGAAATATGATCTGCTAATTAATGAGCTCTAATTTGGAATTTAAGCACAAATATTTTGATTTAAATTGAATAAATAAATAATAGTGTACTTGTATTAATTATTGTGCAAAATCTTGAGTTAAAAACTATGGTTTTAATTGAAAAAATTTGTTTTAAATTTTGGGATATGAAGGTTTTGTTGTGATTGCGCGCTCAGGACAACTCTTGTCATGATTCATGTCTGGTAAATTTTTCTCCCGGTAAAAATTGAAAAGGGAGGATGGGTATGAATATTTTCCAAAATGATATATCCTTTAGTGTCATTATATATCACATCTGTATCTACATAAGCATAACGCGCACGGTTCGAGCCCCGACTACGCGACCAGGGGCACTACCTGAAAGTCGTCGGAAAGATTTAGAATGAGAATTTAGAAGTATGAAACCATGAATTGGGACTATTATGACTTTGAAAGTAATTAAAAATCTATAGGGCATAATTAAGTAGAAAACATTAATTTTAGTGAGTGTTTACATAATGGTTTTCGTGGGTAAATATTTTATCAGAAATTTGCTATTAATTGGGATATATTTTTGTCAGTTATCTAATAAGATATGGATACTGGAGCTCAACAAAAAAGGGTAGATGATTATTGATTGGGTTTTTTGAATGAAGAAGGTTAAGAAACATTGAAAATTTCGTAAGTTAATCTTGAGAAGGGAAATGTAAAGGCTTTGTCGTTAATAGGATCATATTAAATAAAAAAAATTGGATAGGCTTAACAAGAATCGAGATCTGAAGGGTTATGAGAAAAAAAATGAATTTGCATATCTTTGAAGATGCTGAAACATGTTCATAAAGAGTATAAAGATTAAAGAGAGATTGAACCACATATCGTGAGAGATAGATGTGGAAGAGAATTAACTTTTTTTCAAGTGGTCTAATATTCACAGGATAAAAAGGTAAGAGAAATTGAATAGACAGGTAACTTTTTTCATTTCTTGAGCCTTGATTTTACACAAAACATAGCTGAATTTTTTTTGAGAGAATAAGTAGCTGTTTTTATTTTTATTTTATTTATTTTTTATGAATTGTGTCATGGTATTAGTAAATGCCTAGGTGTTTACACGGTAGGGAGTGGAAAATTGGTGTTAAGAGTATTACAGTAAACTACTAAAAAGGACAGAAATGAAACGATAAATATTATGATGATGGAGCAGTGAAATTTCGGGATTAACATCTAGAATCGGTTAAATAACTCTTGGGCATCGGTAGAGAATTGTAAAATTCTTGACTATCGGTCAAATCATAGATAAATCTTAGTTTATAAAATTGAGTTAAAATTAAAAGTCTTCATTATCATGCACTGGGCCGTTAATCATTATCATAATATTCGCGTAGGATTGCTTTAGGGTACTGATTATTTATACAGTATTATTTATATATATATTAACTTATTATAATTTGCTTCTTTATTTCAGCTAAGCCTATCAGATTATTCTCATTGTGGATCACGGCCTTCAAACTCATCTAGTAATAAAGCGATGAAAAGATATTACTTGCGGCGCTGAATGTCCGTAGTGTCTTTAAATTGCGTTACAAGGCTTTAAATGCTCAATTGTTTCTAAGTTCATATGATTGAGAACTATTTTTATTAGGTATGTGTTTTAAATAAATAATATCATTTTTATGACACTTTATAGTAGATGTATGATACACTATAATTTATATTTAATTAGTATTTAACTTTATTAATTAAATTTTTTTCTGTTAAAATTTCATGCATATATATATAAATCTATCTATTTTTATCTTTGGGTACTCTTCTTTGTGCAGATTACCAATTCTAAAATGCATATTTGTGGTGGTGCAAGATAAGTGCAAATTTGCAGTGTTAAAATAATATTGGAAGGTGAGAAGTATAGGATTGGAATAGTTTTAGTGTAAACAAAAGTGTTTGTGGAGGTTGTAGTTCAGAAGGATTGTGAGGAGAACTAGTAAAATTATTTGAATTTATAATACATTATAAGAATGAGAGTGAACAGGGTAGCTGTAGAAACTATGGGGTAATTAGTTTATCGAGTTGTAGGGAAGATAATGCCTGGGTATTTTGGTCGATAGTTAGTACGTCGAGCTGACTGAGGGGCTGATTGTTAGAAAACGATTTGATTAACATATTATGAGGTGGTAAGAAGGTATTAGTGCTGGGTTTCTTTCGTGTTCTCTTATATTGAGAAAGAGGCGCCACATGCGTTCAGGCAAAATACAGGGTGAGTTAAATAGATAGCTAGAAAAATGTATTTTATATCATGTTAAAATATCTAAGTAGCTCTTTCGAGACTTTGGTGTATAACAGCGAAAGTTAACTGCTGCATGCATATGCTTACACTCGAATGGGAAGTCAAAAGTATGTATGGGCGAAAGTGAAATGGAGGTGGAGAGTCTTTGTTCTATCATATTCCTATTTAACATACATTTTTATATTATAATTTATTGTTGTGGGGTGTAAGTTGCTTGGGCAGGAGGTTGTCTGGCTCTATTGGCAAATTTTATTTTATTGTATATTCGGATCGAGTATAGTTAAATTTTTGTGGTTATTGATATAATTATATATAAGCTATAGAGTGAAGAGGAGAAAAGTTGAGTTATAGAATCTAATAGGAGAATATAGAAATTAGTTGGAATTATTGGGGCATTCACGTCTGGTACTTTGTATTCAGGTTGTGCTTGGTTGTGGTGGAGCCATTATGCAAGAGAAGTTTATGAGAGGATTTAGTGTGTGCAATAGAGCTATCGAGTATAGATGAACAGGGTTTGTAGAAAGTGAGTATAGAAGAAATCAATAAGTAATTTGAGAATGTGGATGAGTGAGAAAATTCCACGTCGGTGTGAAATCATTGTTGGACTAGGTGGAACAGAATATTGAATATCGAGTATTTGAGTAAAGCTATATTGGGCTATATGTTCTCAGATGAAATAAGGGGAACGTATGATTTCAGTGCTATATAATAATATAAAAGTTGCTGTAAATTTTGGTATTGTTAATTTTTAAGTGTTTTAAGTATTATGCGAATTATTAATCCTGAGTGGACTACAAAAAGGACTTGTAAGCTCTTGATGTGGTACTGAGGATTTTTTCGAGCATGAAAGTATGTATGGTGCACCTAAACTTGAACAAACCGATATCACTTACTGTTACTTAGTAGTGAAAAATCTCATATAACAGTGTCGGAATAGAGGTATAGATTAAGGTACATATTTGAATTCAGTCAAATGGGGATTTTCTTCAGAGGAGCGTGTTTAAAAAGATTAAGAATAATGAATAAAAAATGAAGAGATAGATACGTTTGTTTATAATTGGGTCCGTAGATAATGATGATAGTTGTGGGAAAGAAAGGATAGTGAGAGAGATAATTTAAAAGGGTATGAAATAAGACTCGGTTTAGTCGGGATAATGTAAATAGGATTGGAATGGTATAATAGGCAAAGGATTGAGAGTTATTAGCAGTAAGCGATAAAAGTAAAAGGGTACAATACATGAGGCGTTGGTGAAACAAGAGTATGGAGAGACTTGCTCTGCTATTGGGTTATGATAACCTAATAAATAACGATAATTATCTTTCTAAAAAATAGATGTCACTCCGTCAGATCTAATGTGGAATCTACTAAAAGGATTAGTTTTGACTGCTATTGAACTCATCAACTTAGGAGAGGTGAATACATGTGAGGGGAAGGTTGTGGTCATTCCTTATCGGAAATTTAATGTCTTACTTAACTTTTATCACATAATATCTTTCTATGATATTCACAGTAGCATTGAATACAGCCATAAGGGATCGACAACAGTTAGTATCAATAATCACTGGAGATAATTATGGATGCGCACGGAAGATTAATTAATATATATAGAAGGTTGAGAGAGATGACTTATTAACTGGAATAATGATACATTATTCATCAATTATATATAATAATAATATATAATAATAATAGACGTAATAATATAATTATATATTAAATTTAAATATAATAATTATACTAATCTTTCAGAATACCAACAAAACTTCAAATGAAATTCAAAATATTGAGAAGCAAGTAAATGGTATTGAAAACAAAACCGATCTCACTCAAATTAAAAGTCTTTTCAGGGCATGAAGCAACTGAAACTACCAAACAATTTATTTATTACAATTTATCAGTTATATTATTATTATTATTATTATTATTTAATTTATATATAATTGCATTAATTATTATTTAAATTATTTTATAATATTATTGATTGATATTTTATATATTATTGTTATTATTTAGCTTTTGTGGCCACTCCTTTTTAATTAAAATTTATTTATGTTTAATCACTTTAAGTAAACTTGTACTAGCAAATATTTATATAAATTAATTAATATAATAATAAATAGAAATATTAATTGTTGCAAAAGTTGGATACAACTTTTATTTATTGTTACTTATAGAAGAGGTTAAAAAATTAGATATTCTGATAATTATGTTATCTAATCATTAAATTAGCCAGGTCAGATGTTCATATAGTACCTTATATATGTACAAGATTATTATTTAATTTAAGTTTAATTTAACATGATTATTCACTGATTATACATATCGAGAAAATTATTAAATGTTGTTTACCTTTATATAAGTTAGCCGTAATAGGAATCATTATATTTAAAAAAAGTAGTTAGATAAATTTTAAATATACCTTAATGTTATTTTTATGAGTTGTGAAATTTTATATATCAATTTACAATTTCTTCTTATTAAATTAAATCTTATATCTTAAAATGAACAGTTTGATGATTAAATCAGGAGAACTCTTTCACTATCTCAGATGTATAAGATAGTCTTAGCTTAGTCATATTAGGCGCACCTCTCTGAAGAGGTATATGGATGGGGGTAGGGACTGGAACATGGAGGAAGTTTCAGAGAGGGGACGTGCGACTTCGATAACATCGACGACATTTTCAAACAGCCGGAGCGTAAGAAAATATAGGGAGGCTAGCTCAATCGAAGGATGTAAAAGCGGTGAGTGTACCTCTGTAATTTCTTTAATTAGTTTTGTTCGTATAGAACAACCTAATTTAGATTTTGCTCAAAATCTATAAGTCAAAGAAATAGGCGGGGGTTGGTAGCCGGGAGACTAACAAATGATCATGCGAGCGATATTATAGTGGGTTGTTGGATTTAGTTTCTACTCCTGCGCTTCAGCTGGAGCCACCCGGAAGAAAGTTGGTGGGGATGAGATGTCCACTTAGTTGTAAGACTTACACTTGTATCTGCATTACAATTTTATTGCGGTGTTTTTTATACTTTAAAAAAACAAAAATATATCTCAAGAGGAACTGATAATAAAATAACTAATGAAGCCGTTAGAAAGATATATATTATTTTTCTACATCAAAAAGAGATAGATAGAAATGTTTGTACAATTAGCAGAGAGCTCACTGGAGAAAATAAATTAACAGGACTGGGAATACGCTGCCATTAAATATTAACGTTTGTTCATGATAACTTTTGTACCATTGTCGTTAATAGCTCGTACCTTTCTCAATTCTGTGAGATCACTATATTCACCGTATCTTCTATATAATAGTTGATAACATATTAACGTATAATGCAATTATTAATATAAAATAATATTGACCTATTAATATTATATATAAATAATTATATAATATAATATATATATATTAATATAATATATTAATATTATATATATATATATATATATTAATATATTAAATATAATTTGAGTTTAAGCTCCCAAAATTTCTTTTAGACATATAATGTTTTGGTAAGGAGTTAGGGTTTTTTAGTATTATTAATATGAAATAAAGATATGTATAATTATATATCAGTATATATAATATATATATAATATATTATATATAATATATAGGCTATTTATGAAGATTGACCTTTGCAGTGTTTATTCAATGAAAAATGTAAGAAATTTCAATATTTTAGGATAAATGCATAGTTTAAATAGATATTCAAATGTTAATTAATTAATATTACAAAAATAAAAGAAATTGAACATATTTTTTTGCGGAAATTTCACACCTAATAGTTCTTATATATACATAGATAAGTTTTCTCTAAGCCCTCTTTTGGTTATCTTATTTAAGATAATTTGATGAATGTAACGCTAAAGTTTGTGAATGACACATCCTTGACATTAAATAAATTGATATTTGATATTTTATATAAATTTTTATTTTTTGATCGGGGTGGGGCCTTCGCCCCCCTCTCTTATATCCCCCCCTCCTCCGCATACGGGGTGCCCCGTCCGCAAGCTCGCGCGGTCGGGGGGAGTTTTTAAAAAATAAAAAAGTACCCAGGTACTATAATAATAATCGAAAATCAAATATTAAAAATGAAAGAACTCTTAGAAAAAATTAAATTTCCATTAAAAAAATAAATATATATAATATAATAATAAAATAAAAAATAAAAATAATAATAAATAAATATAATAAATAATAATAAAATCTTGTGAATACTCATCTTAATCAAATTAAAAATGCAAATAGACGCTAATAATAAAGAATGCAGGCAAAAAGAAAGGCCCGGAACATGTCGTTTTTTTCTCTATCGAAAAATGTTCCCCCGTAAAACGGAGTCTACATCTTATTAACATGTCCATATATATATATATAATACTATAAATATAATATATATATATTATATATTATAAATTCATATCAAATAATATATAATATATATATAATATATTATATATATAAATAATATATTATAAATATATATAAATATATATATTATCAACACTTATTGTGCACAGACAAATAAATAAATATGTTATACACTAGAAATAAACAAAGCTCAAAAAATAAAGAAAGTAATCTTTAATAGCAAATAAATTTTTAATTTTTCTTTACTAAAATATAAAGATTAATACCAACCTTTCCAATACTAAATATTGAGGACCATGGTTTACTTGAAGGTCCTATATATGATATTATATATATATATATAATATATATATAATAATATATATATATATATATATATATAAAATATATATATATTTATATATATAATTATAAATACATAATATATATATATATATATATAAAATATATAATATAAATAATAATATAATAATAATATATTAGTGAAGTGAGGGATACATGATACTGCTTAGAGGTTTATATTAAAGATTTATCATTTAGTGTTTAGATTTCATAATAAAGATGAGTAATATTTAATAACATTCAACGAGTTTGGTGCCGCAAACGAGCTCTATAAAATTTGTAAATTTTTTAGATTGTTAATAAAAATTCAAAATTTGTTGCGTATTTATTGAATTTATATACAGATGTACACATTTACCGTGAAGTAATGCAATTAGTATACAAAAGGTCTTCTATAGATTAACAAAAAATGACAGTCTGCAAAAAATAATGATGACAATAAAAAAGTTGACTTTAAGCAAATTTTTAATATCTTCCCTCTCATTTTTGCCAATTGTATTATTCTTGTTAACCACATGTTCAGTTAATTAGGCTCATTGTCGATTTATCAGCTTCCATTAAGAGCGCAAGCTCAATTTCTTTTAAAACTGACTAAATCGAACGAAAACAATCACCACTCATATGTGTTAGAAAGTTGAGACTTTTTGTTCTAATTGGTTAGTAGTTATTGAAACAATTATTAAATAAATACTTTTTTTGGTCATATCACCCAACGAAAGTTAAAGTAATGGAATAATTATTTTGAGAGAATTTTAGTATTTTACCTTTTTTTTGTAGAAATAAATAACACCAAAAAGAAGAATTCGACCAAATGTAAAATAATATACTTTTTTCAAATTTTGACACCTATAGAATTTTATATAACCTAGGCTAAAGCTAGTGTGAGGCTTTTGATTTTAAGGATAGAATTTTTTTGTAAAGAAAGGCATTTCTTTTATGCAATTATTTTACTGCTTTACCAACTTTGTTAAAAAGGAAATTTTCTGACGTATGAATTATTAATTCAAATATTTAGAACAATAATATAATAATATCAATAATTATAACATAATAAAATAATTAATAATAATAATAATAAAAACCAGATATGCTCTTATTCAGTTTTTAGAACAGTGTTTATTTAGTCAATTAAAAGAACAAAGCATCATGAAGCTAAAGTGTCAACAGGAAAGAAATATATTTCCCATTACGGGCTCCGACTAAGAAGACGGACAGAGGTGGCTCCTTAGTCCTCCCCCCCCATTCGTCACCTAAGCCGAGACACCTTCGACTCTTTGATATCTATTGTCTATCTGCAAGGGTCATCATTATTTCACATCATGAAACGACTTCTAGCATATAATAAAGCTTATCGCTGTTGTTTCAAATATGTATGTTTTCTGTAAGTGTCATACTGTCGAGATTTTTTTTAACATTCTGTAACTTCTAAATACTGATTCCAAATATGTATTGGTTTTTCTGTAAGGTGTCATACTTTTCGGATATATTCCAGCTTATCGTTCTTAATTATGATATATATATGAATATATAATAATAATATATAAATTATAGTATTAAACCAGTGCAGATCGGAATGTAAAACATCTGACTATAATCCTCATATATCTTTATATTAATATATATATATAATATAATATTATATATAATATATTAATATAATATTATGCATTGAGATGATTAATATATTATGTTTTTGTTCTGTGGCATATAATATTTCTGCTGAATAATATAAACAAGATTTTATGTATTTCATAGTTTAAGCAAACTTATTAACGAATTACTTTCACATGAATATTGTGTGAGTATTGGAAACTCAAAGCTCGGTTATTGGGGTCTATCCTTCTTTCCAGCTACCTCTCGTCTGTGGAACTTCTTGTATTCATTTGTTTTTCCAGCTGCATTCAATCTTCATGTGCATGTGTATTTGTATCTAAATTTTGGCATATTCTTTGAGATATACCAGTTAAGATTAATAAAACCTGAAGATGATCTACAGACAGACAAAGATGACTAGTTTAACAGCTCTTAACAGCTCTTTCCACGACTTGTGTGAGCTTAACAGCTCTTTCCACGACTTGTGTGAGCTTAACAGCTCTTTCCACGATGCTGAATAGACATGACCAATGGGAAAGTCAAATTTTTTTTTTTTTTTTTTTTTACAATTCACCACCGCCCCGGCAGAGCCTATTTCAGGAGCGGGGTGTTATTAAGTGAATAAGATCATTATACTACCATCACAATAACATCACTTTACCATCATTAATAAAATTGTAATTATTCACTAGCACCAACTAAAATCTTCATCATCTATCACTATAAATGGTTAATAGTTCTACTGAACAAATATAGAAGCTTCCTCCTTCATTTACCTAGCTCCGAATCGCTACTTCCTCAGATAATATCATAATGAATTGTTTAAGGGAATCATTGGAAATATGACTTTGTCATGGGGTCTCTGTGATTCATGTCGTATCTATAGGTCAATAGAATGTAATCTTTAGCGGTGAGTCGATTTTTTGGAAAGTAACTGTCTATATTCCACGTCCACTCTCTGCCCTTGGTTTTAGAAGTCTGCGCAAACCAAGCTCTCTTATATGTTTGCGCTCATCGCAAAACATAGACAAACGAATATTTTTCGCAGCAGCAAAGTAGCCGTTTCTTTGAATAACTGGATCTATTATTTTTTTTTTTTTTTAAGATCAGTAATTAGCCAGCGTGAGTAAGAAATAAGCTTCCAGAAATGTTTAGAACCATTCGAGCATGAAGGTGTCAACTTAATGCTAAACCACTCAGGTGCATAAACTTTTACAACAAAGTTAGCCAAAATTTGAAGGTTGTTAGTAGGTTTTTCAGTTGCCACATACAATCGAAGTATTCGATTTGCTAATGTAAACCATCTTGAGTTAACAGGTTTTCCAGGGTTTTTCAAAGGTAAACCCAACGAGCAGTTTCCACTAGATACAGCAATACAAATTTCCATTAAGTACTTCTGATCTGTACTTAAATCACTTATATTTTCTATTGATCTTTCAAAAGCTCTCTTGTTTTTCAATTGGTAAAAAGGGTACCACAGAAAGCTCATGACAGCTTTGCAGTTGCCTACCTAGTTCCCTTTTAAACTCTTTGGGAACTCTTAGTTTTCCCATCTAAAGAACAAAAAAGGATGACTGGTAAAGCCAGTTTAACCGATGGAGAAGCATACTAACCATTGCAGTGATCTTTCCTCATTTTTTTTTTTATGTTTTCGCATAGATGATATCACACAATTATTGACTCCAGTATTTATAACTGTTCCAGTCACATCCAATCAAAGGCTAAAATAAAAGTTTGTTTTCGTTATCTCATCGGAACAAACTCAATTCATGCTCTCTCAATATTGTTGTCCATACCGTATTCTTTGGTCGTTACAATGTCTAAAAACTTTGATTTTGGTTCTTCTATTGGCGAAACGTGCTTTTCTTTAGTAACAATTTTATAAAACGTATTTACTTTCTTTTCTTGAATAATTGTCTGCTCTTTCCTTTCAATCTGAAAAGCAAATCCCCTATTTCGGCTTAATCAAGACCCTGCTTTGAATGCACTTATTCCCGATTCCTTCTGATCTTGCCTCGTCTAATTTTCATCAGCCTTTACTTTGTCATCATTATTATTAAACCTTCGTCCTTGCAAAGTAGGGCTTGCTATTGCTGCAGCAGCTCTTGTCCCTTGTCAGAATCCTCGTGCGATCGACAAGAGGAAGGCAAAGACGGCATTTAATACGCAAATTGAGCTATTCTTTGGTATCTTTGTAATCGCTGAAGAACCCGTAAATTTGTCTCTTCCTTGTAAAAAGCTCTCTTGTCTCATCACTAACAGAGTGAGCTTTTCTGACTTCCTCTTCTTGCTGTGCTGATCAACACATCAGTAAAAAGCGTTGAATAATCATTGGTGGTATTTCGTACAATTTTCTGTGAGTAAATTAAATTTCCGTCTGATTTATTTACTTTTCCTTGCGTCCTTTCTAAAAAAGCGTTTATGGTAACTACCAACATTACCCATTGAAGCCATTTTTCCTGGACTGATCGGTATTTTCAAAAATTTCCTGCTCCTAAAAAAGGAGCTTTGCCCTTCTTTTATCAACTACACGTTAAAGTCTAAACGTTTGCAGTCAGCAATACTCAAATAAGTAGTTTATACATGTTTAAAATGTACAAGGTTTGAATTATCTTTCCCTGATTTCTTGTCTTTTTATAGATCTTAACAAATCTTTCGGTACTTACTCATGATAGCTTTTATCATTGTAAACACTTCGGACGCATTAGAAACTGACTAGAATAGAACTTTTAGAGCCATCTATTTACGATTTTCTTAGCTAAAAATGATCAAAGATATTTCACTTACATGTTGGCTCCTTGCGATGATGTATTGATTTGAGGTTAGCGTCTACAAGAAATAGCACTTCATTAACATCTCATATTCGATCAACATTACTAACTAAAGTATTAAAACTCCGAAAATATGACATTTCGACAATTTGTCCCTAGTCTGTAACTTGTTCGAAGGGCCATTTGTTCACAACTAGTAATAATAACGATACAACACTCAAAATATACTGTACACTTACATTGACTCTGAAGTCGACTCATGTGAATTCTGCTAGCGGGAACTAGCCGATCTACGAGCATGGCTACGAATCACAATTGCATCATGAATCACAAAATGCATGGCAGTGCCACTTTTTTTTAGGAAAAGATATTTATTTTGTGACATATATTGTTTTTATCCTCACTCTTAAAATTAAAGCCCAAAAAAAAGTTTGTTCTATTAATAAAAATCATAAAAAGTACGAACTTTTGTAATTGGACTTTTTTATAGTGCAAATATGAAACTAGAGAGATGGTTGATTAGAGCCGAAAATTGTCAATTCATGAAATGTTTTGCACACTTTGACGGCAACCTCAAAAGCAGTCGCTGCCAGATTTCCATCAAATTTAATCTTTTGTTTTTTTTACATCAAAAGGCAAATTTTCCGGACTATTAAGATATAAAAAAGAAGAATAAAATGAAAAGTTTCGTTCCACCTATATATATATAACATTATATATAATGATATATTAATATATATATTATATATAATTATAATATATATATATATATATAATAATATATAATATATAATAAATATACATATATATACTTATATATATATTTTATTGAATTTATATATTATATAAATATATATATATATTGAGAGAGAGAGACGAAGAGAGAGAGAAGAGAAGAGAAGAGAGGAAGAGATGAGAGAGAGGAGAAGAGGATGAGAGAGAGAGAGAAGAGAGGAGAGGAAGAGAGTAGAGAGAAGAGAGAGAGGAGAGAGAGCGAATGAGAGAGAGAGGAGAAGGAGAGAGAGAGAAAGGAAGGGGAGAAGAGGAGAAGAGAGAAGAGAAGAGGAGAGAGAAGAGAGAGGAGAGAGAAGAGAGAGATGAGAAGGAGGAGAGAGAGAAGAGAGAAGGAGAGACGAGATGAAGAGAGAGAGGAGAGAGAAAGGAAGATCGAGAGAGAGGGAGAGGAGAGAGAGAGAGAGAGAGAGAGAGAGAGAGAGAGAGGAGAGAGAGAGAGAGGATGAGAGAAGAGATGAGAGAGAGAATGAGTAGAGAGAAGAAGAGAGAGATCGATGAGAGAGAGGGAGAAGAACGAGAGAGGAGAGAGTAGAAGAGAAGAGAGAGAGAGAGAGAGCCGAGAGAGAGAGAGAGAAGAGAGAGGAGAAGAGATAGGAGAGAGAGAGAGCGAAGAAGAGACGAGAGAGAGAGAGAGGGAGGAGCGAGAAGCAGTAGAGAGAGAGAGAGAGAGAGAGAGAGAGAGAGATGAGAGAGAGAGAGCAGGAGAGAGAGAGGAGAGAGAGAGGTGATGCCTAAAAGGAGACTGAAATAATATGTTGATGGTCATAGAATGGTTTGGGGAGTCTAACAAGTGTGTATTGCTTGGGACAGTGTGGTGTCTTGGTTGACTCTAGCCTGCTCTACGTCCGGATAGAGTTTGCATAATTTGTCAATGATAATTATTTTTGTTTAATACTTATATTAATAGGTACGTGAACTGTATCAAAAGCCTGGTTTTATGTCTATGCTTACAGAATGAGTACTTTGGAGGGTAGGGCTGGTTAAATCCTTGCGCAGAATGTCTTTATGTTGAGAGTTGTATATTTGTGGTGGATGTTTTTGTCTGAATCATTGGGTATCCTGAAGGGGGATAGTATGGAATTTATAGGATATCTCTCGAATACTTTAGATATTGTAGAAAGCAATATCAGAGATCTGTCATGAAGCTGGTAATTGGTGATTGTATGGTTTTTAATCATGGGCATTATATTGAGTATTTCCCAGAAGGTGGAATAGTGTTAGTTCCTACGCTGGTGCTGAAAATTTGGATTAGATCTTTCTATTCTATGGCTTTGCTCCATGTTTAGCTTAATATTCGGTTAACAATGCAGGAGACCCTCTGCTTGTGAGTTTTTTGAGTTTTTATATATATAATATTATAATATAATATAATATATAGTAATATATATATATTAGATATTATATATATTATAATATTTAGATATAATATAATATATTATATCATATATATATATAACAGTGTGATGAGAAGGTCGCGCTCACATCAAATATATTTCGAGTCTATGAATTCTTAATGTAAAGCCGGATAGTCTATCTCACAAACCGCTAGTAACACCACCGGTATACCTGCAGCACTACGTAAACCGCTCGTCGTAATAAAATGATCGTGAGACATAAATGGGTAATACTCTTAAGGATAGATCGAAACAGAAGAGGTAAGATACAACTATCCGTCATCGTGTGGGGCTGAGCCCCATACTTGAAATGATCATAAGAAGGATGAAACTTCGGTATGCCCTTTCTTTTATGAAGGAACCCCTTAACAGCATGTGGTTACTGACGCTTACGCCCATAGGGAATGGGCGTAGCCCAATTCCTTGGAAATTGATCACAGCGAAGATGAAACTCGGTATAACACCTTTCTTATAAGTAAATTACGTCCACATCATGAATTTGTCTACAGTATCGCTTACTCACATGGTCGTTAGGGTAGAGCCAAAGACTATGAAATTGGACATACGAAGATCAAATTTTAGAGAGCACACAGAAAGAAGGATGATAATAGGACTGCCGGAAGAGGCAAACCGCTTTCGAAAGTTTGGAGATGACATTTCTTATTGTTCAAATATCTCGTGTTTCAGTACAGTTTAGCTCGACTAGTATATCAGTTTTCCTAATTTATTTTATAAGTTCATTTTACATTTATTCTTTGTGTTAGAAGCTCATGAATATATTTTTTTAATTTATTTTTTCAAATTTTTTTTTCTAATTTTTTGAATATAATTTAAATACACAAACTAATAATCATATTTTTACTACAATTTCTTAGCGGCTTGTTCATGTTTATAACGAAAAAGATGTTACTGTTTTTACAAATAGCCATCCAAAGCAGTAAAATCAGTAATCAACCACCCAACCAATATCATCCCACCCCACCTTTATACTATTGATTCTACCGTTGATTCATGTCATTAGTATAACATAACACATACTTATCTTCTTGGCAAACCACCCGAACCTAAATCCACCCCGCGCCGTTGATTCTATTGGGATTTCAAGTCCATATTTTGTATAACTAACACAAACTTTATTCTTTTTATTGTTTATAACTTAGAAAAATTTACCTTTTTACACACCTAAAGCAGTAAATCATAAATCATAGTACCCGTCATCTCCCCCCTTACATCTTTGATCTATTTTAAAACTATCGATTTATTGATCAAGTCATATTTTTTACTAAAATTGTCATGGTTTACATACCAGCCAGTAATCATAAATCAAACCACACCCACTCTCCCACCCTCCTGTCCATTGCCATCGATCTATGATCTATTAATTCAAGTCATAGTTCGAGTATCATGTTCGGATCAAACCATCAGCAAATAAAAATAGAGTTCGTTATATACTACCCACATATTGCTAACGTAAAAAATGTTTTTCCACATTAACGTGAAAGCTAACATAGCACACTGAACTAAGATAATAGTGTACATGACAAACCTAACCAACTTATCACAAATAACATGCAATCGCAATAACGCAAGTTCAGCACTTAACCTATATTAGGGCAATTCTCTTAGAGCATCACAAAACTAACCTATTCTGCTTGTCAAGCATATCTCAATAGTCAATGTAATTCCTCATCATGTAACTTGGCTATATTTAACAAAGAATTATCATAACTCTCTAATATCATTATAGCATCCAACAATATATGCTAACGAACAAAGTTTTTTACATATCTATACATAATGAATATTTAACAAAATTTATCATAACCTTTACCAGACTATCATAATTCAACGAAATATGTATAACCATAAAAAAGTTTAACTCAAACATAACATAAAATTCTGGAATATAATTTCATAAGACAGAGTGCGAATAGTTAACTGATCCAAAGCATTAATCAAACAACCAAGCCCCACCGCCCTCCCACCGACTTCCATGATTCATATGCATTGAGGTCAGAATTGGAGGATCATTTCGGATAATTTAATCATTGATCATGAAAAATAAGTCTTTTTATTACTAACCACGAATATATGCTAAACTAACAAAGTTTCATTCTATAATATTTAAACTACTAACACACACAGCCATACGAAAACAGTAGCCATCATTACTTAAACCATAAAGGCGAACATAGGGAAGTAAAACAAGTTTCATTTTTAATAATTTTTTCATTGAAAAGAGGTTATATAAATACATAAAGAACATATAAGTTATTTTAAATATACATTTCATTAAGCAGGGGACATAGGGATCACATTATAACTGAGCAGGTTCTTAATATCTCTCCAGAGATGCACCCCCTTTGATAACGGAATGGTAAGTATAAAATCATTCTGGGCAACAACTAATCCATTTTTCTGCGAATATTTTGGGTTCAATCAGCACGCAGCTCTCTCACAGCCAGAGAGATGTAAACTTATCCATGTTGCTAGTTATTAACACACTCCCGTATACCTCATTATACGGAAAACCACATATTTCAGTGTCAGAATACGTAGATACCCCATGAGCTATATTTATTATCTCTAAGTATGCGACCGGTTGTCAGAATAATGTTATTTTTTTCTCTGTTTTTTTTAATCAAGCTGTAAGTATTTCCAGGTTCGAATGTGAAACCATTACATGTGTGGATCCAGAAGGGACCTAGTCGCATGGGTTTCCAATAGGTTGCGTACATCAAAGCTTTTACTATTGTCCATGCGACGAGAAAACGTCATCTATTCTAAACCTCGTCAGAACTGTCTCCACTGCTCAGATATCTTCACTTATCGATCGATGTATCAGTATTACGCAACATTAGCCTTTACCCAGTGCTCATCGTGAGTATCATAATCTGATGATTCTCAACAGAATGAATAAACGTCAATTTTATTCACTCAAGGCCTGGAATACAGAATAATATCTGTGGTAACATAATCGCAGCAGCCTTCGGCTGTGGTCCTTAACGCTTACACACCCTTCAGGGTACCCCGAGATGGTCTTCATGCATCTCTCTGGGTGATCTCCATGTAGGGGCTCGTCGCTGAAATGTTTCGTTATTAATATAAGACTTGAGCTTTATGTTGATAGTGGCGCCATTCGCTTGAAGCTTTTGTATAAACAGAAGTAACCTAAATCCAAGCTTGCCCGTGTAAGCCATAACTGCGAACATTCTGTGTGTCATATAGCGTCAAACCTTCGGGTAGTCATGATCGGTTACGGTTCTTGTAGGGTGTAAACAGTTGGTTAGCGTTTGTGCATGCCGAAGTAGTTACTTACTGATATTAATCATTTGTTAATGTTCACTGTTTATTCGTACGTAAGGTAATTATGCTTCTTAGTTAGGTGATATGATGTTTAACTTCACGGTTGTAAACTTTAATGATCTATAATTACTAAGTATACATATAATTAATTTGATAATCATAACAGATACACTGATCTCCGGTGGGTTGTACCATAATTCGCTTGGTCCGGTTAGTTATGAACTTCTTGTATAATGTTGAAGGTTTATTCATTGCATAAGGTATGTTAGGTTGTCGTTGTACACTTAAATTATTTCTTAGTTCATATAGCATGATATTTATCTTGATGTGGTGTAAAACTTTGTTACGGTAGAATAGTTCGTTGGTTCATGTATATAAAGAACACTTATTTCAAGTGTTATGTTGATACCAATAATTCATGAGCTCGAAATACTGGCTTGATGTCGATAGTACTCGAATTAACTCAATAGATTATATGAAGGGAGGATGCGGAGGCTGGTTGGGCGGTTTGATTTACTTGCTTTTAGGAAACATAAACATTTTACTAATGATATTTTTTAAAAACTATTTTTGTCATAGCGTTTGGATAAAAACTTTGTTTTGTTTGTTTGTTTTGTCCAAGTTTGTTTCATATTATTGGTGTTGTTGTTGTATGATAGGGTAGTTATACGTAACTCTTTTGAACTGATATGGTTGGTTCGTACGTCGTATTCTGTTACTCTTGCTGATTGGTGAGAAAGAATCCATTACAAGTTCTGGGGACTGTTTATGACACGTCGAGTTTCACAGTACGATATTCGGTTCGCGTGTGTTGATACGATGACGTCTCCACCCTCCTCGATTGTGGTAAATCTCTTACGAGGACTTCGTTATTCCAATCGATGTTCATTTATATTAATGTAACCAAGTGGAGTTCAGATACATTCATTCGTATTCCCAGCCGGAGGTGCAATAATAGTAACCTTATTCATTCTGTTGAAAGAATCATCAAGATTTATGATACACAGGAGCCTGGGTATCAGGCTAGTGTGTTGTCAATCTGATACATCAGACTCGTAGTGAAATGATCTACGCGTGGGACAGTTTGAGAGGTTCTAATAGAATAGATGCTGTTTTCTCGTTGTGTGACAATCTGTAATAAAGCTCTTTGATGACGCAACTATTGGAACTCATCGATATGCTCCTTCTGTGCATAACATAGGTCACAGTTCGAACATCTGAAAAGATTAAAGCTTTGATTAAAATGAAAAGAACAATTAACATGTACATTCTTGACGACGTCGAGCTAACTGAGGACTTAACTACATATAGCTCTGGGGTAACCTACTACATATACTTACACTGAAATACTGTGCGTTTTCCGTATAAATGAGGTTATACAGATCGTGTTAAAACAAGCAAATGGAAAAGTTTACTTCTCTTGGCTGAAGAGTTCTATTATTGCCCCTTTTTTGACCAAAAATTGCGAAAAATGGTTTAGCGTGCTTGCAGAATTAGTTTATACTTAACATCACTTTCAAAGGGGGTTTCGAATCTCTGGAGAGATATAGAACATGCCAGCTTTATGTTGAATCCCCTGTCCCGCTAGATGAAATTAATATATTGAATATAAACTTATATTGTTTTATGTATAATAGCCTGCTCTTCAAATGAAATGTGTTAATATAAATGCAACTTTTTACTTCCCCTAACTGTTTGTTAAAGTGTAAGATGGCCTGGTTATTCGACGGCGTTGTGGTAAGTATTTAATTAATGTTGAAACTTTGTTACGTTAGCATATTATCGTTGATCAATGATTGTGTAATATTTTACAAGAATGATCTCGAAATCATATTTGAATCAATAATCAATAGATCATAGGGGCTGGGGCTGGTGGTTTGATTACAGATTACTGGCGTTAGATCAGTAAATCTATTGCACTTAACTTATATTTTATCAAAGAATCTTTTATGTTTGGATAAAAACTTTGTTTACAATATTCATTGGGCAATTATGAGATTAGTTGGTAAGATGTATGATATTTGTTAAATATTATATGTTAAGTAAAAAACTTGTTATCATTAGGCATCTATCATTCGTTGGCGTAGAATATAGAGAAGCGTTGATATAAAGTTTTGTTAACAGTATCACCAAGTTATGGTAGAATTAACGTTGATTTTCAAATATCGCCCACGCACATCATTTTGCTATCCTGATATGTAACTCACTTGTTGTAAGTGTGGAACTTTTAATGTAGTAGTTTATGTTCGTCGTAGGTGTGTGGTTGTCATTGTTACATTATCATTCTTCAGTTGCAGGATGTGTGCTATGTTAGCTTGTATAAGTGTAAAACTGGCTTTACGTAGCAGTATATTCGTTTGTTAGTATATAAACTATTTTATGCCTAATGTTGATCGAAATGCAACTCGAAATGCATGACTTGACAATAGACGCAATGGATGAAGCAGAGCGGTGGTGGAGGAGTAGGGTCTGTGGTTGATTTACTGATTGTACTGCTTTTAGGTATGTAAAACATACATTTTTTTAAAAATGACGAATCAATAGATCAATAGTTCACATAGATCAAGGATGGTAGGAGGGTGGTGGGAAGGGCAGTTTGAAATACTGATTACCTGCTTTAGGGTGTGTAAAAAGGTAAATTTTTAAATTATATCGTAAAGAATAAAGTCAAATTTAAAAATCAAAATGTAGTTGATAATAGATCAATATATCATTTGGCGGCTGCATTCCTGTACGTTAGAAATTCTGACTAAGTGATTTACTGATTTCAATTTCGTATTAACACTTTTAATGTAAAATAATTTTAAGTAGAAGAATATAGCCGGAGTGTGAAAAAGTTCTCCCCATGCCATACCTCCAATTATCACGCCTGGGGTGGGAGGTTAGAGTGGGTTATTATACTGATCTTACCTGCTTTAGTGAGTGAGGACAGTCCTCTTTGCCGAGGCTATGTTGGATGGTGAGCAAGCAACTGAACCAGTGTCTGAGTTTAAATAGTTTACGGAATTAGTGGATGAAAGGACGGCATGATGAGAAGTGTAGTAGGAAAGTTGTGAATGGTAGAAGGATAGCTCATGCTATAAATCCTTGGATGACGTAAAAAGAATAGCTTCAGTCGCTAGAGTCTTACATAGGGTAGTGTACCTGTGTTAATTAGTAGGATGAAACTATGGTCGACATAAGAGGTATAGATTCTAAAGGTGCCAGTGTTTGGATGGACAACATGGGTGTGTTAAGGTTGATGACGTAATTCAATTAAAATGAGGAATGAACGTATGACAAAGCAATAGGGGTTGTGTGGTGTGAGAAAGGAATAAATTGCAGCAGAAATGTAAGACAAGAGTACAGTGAGAGGTTTGGTGCATGTGGAAAGGAATCGGATATAGTCGGCTTGGTTAAAACGGGGTGTATAGTGGTTGAGTGTCGGTGGGGAATCGACCGGCTTGGGAGACCTAAGAAAAAGTGGATTGATCAGTAAAGGAATGGTCTGCAGGAGAGGAATGTAAGTTTGGTGCAGGCGAGATGAGGTGCATAATAGGATGAATGGCGGGGTTTTGTAGGGGGTATGTTGGCAAGATTTGTCCGGGATAACCCACATTGACAAGATTGGGCACAGTAGGCATCGGAGTCCCTTGAAGCCCTAGGGTGGATTTTGTCTGCAATGTGACGGGTTCTCACTTAAAGGTATTAAGGGGGGCTGGTTATAGCTGGCTTCTTTTTGACAAGCGCATATGTCTGTCTACTGATTTCGTTCGCTTCTGGGTCAAACACTCTTATCCTTTCCCTATCATTTGGGACAACAAGATAACTATATATCAATATATAGATTATTATATATATATATATAATATATAGATATATATAAATATATATATTATAATATATATATATAATTATATGTATAATATATGATAATATTATAGATATTTATATATTATATATATATATATTAATATATATATATATATATATAAGATATAATATATATATAATATAGAACTGGGCGGATAGTGAAGTAGCGCCGCATTACCGGATATCCGCTGAAAGTTAAGTGGATACCGGCAGTCTGTTTGTAGCGTCGGGTGGGGGGTGACTGTAATAAAGAAAAAACAATTTTTTTTGCTCATTAAGTAACCACGCGGTAGTTACTACAAGTTTTATTAGATTATCTTAATTCTGAGAGTTTTATATGTTTAAAAAATATAATAAATTAGCTTATAAAATGGCCTTCAAATGAATTTTTCGGAATTTCAAGAGTTTCTTTTTACTTTTGTTTAAATGAAAAATTCATGGACAGATTTAATTCTTTCAATGTAACCAGATGAGTATGTTAGCTTAACTCTGGCAAAAGAAATTTTGTTAAACAAACATGTGCATCAGCGTTAAAGCCGTGGGCTAACGTTGGCCCGCATCCCCCCCCCGATAAATTGATGATGGGGTAATTGGCACCACAGTGTTTATATCTTATTTTAATGTAGCCTATTATCATGACATTTTTATTACTTAAGCCAATTTAAATAAATAAACAGTTTTAATTTTTGGCAAAATAGTTAAAATAGAAAAATGAAAATTTAATGGAAATATAATCAAAAAAGTGTGCAAAATTTGTCCACGAATTGGGTGGAATTGGGGCCAGTCACATTGTTATTCTTATTTATTTATCATTATTGAAAGTTTTAAATTACTTATTTAAGAATTTTAATATAATAAAATATCAATTCTAAGTAATTTCACAATCTCGCCAAATTTATACATAAAGAGAATTCAATAACAAGATGAAAAATTCATCATAAACTTTAAAATAGAAAAACTTAATACTAGCTCTAAATGAGCCTTATTTATTAACTAAATTTTTAAACATTATTTTGCTTAGCTTAGTTCATTTGTTCATTATAATAAATTGGGAAAAAATTTCAGAAAGAAAAAAAATTTCAAAAAGTGTAATAGAGAAAAGTGGAAAGACGAAGCTATACCTAAAAGCTGGCCCACGTCACCCCGCCGCGCTATGTCACGAAATATTATCTATATCTATAGATAATAACTGTATATATAAATATATAAATATATATATATATATACATAAGATAAAATTCGATTTCTGCTGATATATGTAACATTTATATTATATAATATATATAATATGTTGTGTGTGTGTGTGGCCAGTCTCCAGATTAGGTGCCCCCTTTTATTAAAAAAACCACTATATCTACATAAATAACTGAAATACCTTTTTAAATAACGTGCCCAATTGTAAATGCCCAGATAAAAACGATGGAATAATTGCTCCTGCAATAAATCACCTCTGGCAAGTGGTATAATGTGACGTTCCAAACACTTAATTTAAAAAACATGATACCTCCATAAAAAATAACATTTGCTTTATATCTTTTCAATAATCAATAACGTTTACGGAAACTAAAAATAATGGACAAATTAAAATAAAAATAAAAAATAACAAGTAACATTAAAGAAAAAATTAAAGATGTGCATATAGTTTCACGGTTAGGTCAGGTCAGGTGCAGGTCACCCAAAAAAAAATTAATGTTTGCCTCTAAGAACATCTATCTATCATAGAGTGTGTGTGTGTGTGTGTGGCGCGTATGTCGCAAGAACATGAAAAGTGAAAATATTGGGGACTTCATGACTGGGGCACTAAAATTTGGGGGAAACGAAGAGAATTATCGTAGCATGAATAACTTATTATTAGTATCGTAATTATTACTTTTTTTATCGCACTTTATTATTTTCTCTTCACTCTTCTCCATTACGATGTGCGCTAAATCAAAGAACTGTAATTCAGTTTTACGTACCTAGCGTATTTTTTTTTACATACAGTGGGACACTAATCTGGAGGCTGACATAGTATATATAGTATAATATATCCGATATATATATT
>JABUQX010135636.1:0-5000 GCA_015478945.1 Trachelipus rathkii
ATAACAAGAAACTTTCTTCACGCTCCCACTTACGTTTTTAGTATTAACAATATAGACCCTCAAGACTTACTTCTTTTTGATAACTTATTAAAAAATATTTTTCACTTGAGTAATTATACTGTACACTTTCATTATCACCGCGTTATTTATTATTATTATTATATTGATGTATTATTATTATATTATTATTATGGATTTATTGATTATTATCTTATCTAATTATATATTTTATTATTATTATTATATTATATTATTATTAATTAATTATTATTATATTATTATGATTATTATTATTAATTATTATTTATTATTATTATTATTAGTTATTATATTATTATTATTATTAATTATTATTATTATTATTATTATTATTATTATTATTAATTATTATTATTTAATTATCAACATTAGTAATGGTCGTAGATACTGGAGATATCTGTGTGCATGGTTTCTATTGAGGTCACTATTCTGGGGTTGAACCAAAATATGACCGGCGTTCGATGTCATCTCTGGGGCTCGCCAAAATATATGTACAGCGAGTAGATGAGGTTAATAATTAATTGGCCCAGAATTAACTCCCTCACTACCCGAGTACAATAAATAATAAAAGGTTAAAGGTGTAAAAAAAATGGTTGATGTTATTTTCTTTATTAATATTCCCTTCCTGCTATTTGTTTCGATGGAAGATCAATATATAAGATTATTTTTAATGTTATATAATAAAACATAGACTTTGTCATTGACAACTCAAATAAACTTGTTATTATTCGAATCGAAATATTATATAAATTTCATTTTAGAACAGTTTGCAGAGTAGGGAATATATTAGAATTCCATTTTCTCTACTAGGTCTCTTTCACCATTCTCTATATTTTTTATATCTTATCATTTCACATATGAGCAAATACTCTTTCTTTAGAAAGCGACTTACCTGTGATCAGTGAAGGAAATTAATTATATAATAACACTTTTAATTTTAATATAAAAATAATATATTTAGCGTGCCAGGGCCATGCCCTGAACACGTCTTGACGGCACTGATGTCGTTGGCCGAACTCGCGTCTTCCCTCCTTCGATACCAGATCTAGCCGGTAGGAGAAAGACGTCCTATTGGCTGTTTCAATTTTAAATAATATAAAATTAAAAAGAATAAAAATAGTTATGTGTGATCTTATAAGATGTAAGCAATTTTACCGTACATAATAAATACACATAACTTTCAGAGATGCTTTGTTTATACTCTATCATAATAGCTTTTGCCTCAAAATGAGTTCTAGCTTTATAATTACAATAAAGATTATAAAAGCATTATTTTATAGTACGGTAGCCCGTACATATATATATATATATATATATATATATATATATATGATAGATATATATAATATAGTATATATATATATATATATATATTAAGTAAGTTTTTATAAGTGATAAAGTATATATATATATATATATATAAGTTAAAGTATTATAAAGTAAGTAAGTTAAGTTAAGTATAGTATAATGTATAATGATATTGTATAAGTAGATAATAGTATAGTTATAAGTAGGATAAGTAAGTAAGTAATGGTTAAAGTAAAGTTAAGTAAGTAATAGTATTAAACAAGGTTATTTCAAGTTGCGTTAGATATATTTAATTAGATAATTTTAAACTTATTTAACTTGCAACTTTAATCTTTATGCTTATAAAGTTAAATAAAAAAAAATTATATGGCTAACTTTAACCCTTTATAAATTGACTCTGGGTTATAATAAAAAATAAAAAAAAAACCCTTGCTTAAATGATGGAAAATAGAAAAAAATTATTATAGTAATAATATATATATACCTTTTCAAGTGGAGATGAACACATTTAGAGCACCGAATAGTCCTAATATATAATATATATATATAATATTATTATATTTTTAATTATATATATATATATATATATATATATATATATATATATATATATATATATATATAGGTATATATTAACTATATAAATATATTAATATTAATGATAATATATAATATATATATAATATATATATATTAATATTAACTAATATATATATAATATATATATATAGTATATATATATATATATATATATATATAATAAATTTAGTACAGAAAGTGTTCTAACAGAAGAGCTCAACGAGTTTATATATGTGAATTCTGAGTATTGGAGTAAATGCTACGATTTACGTTAGCCTATCGTATTAGGTAAATCAATACATCGAGACTTGTTTCCCATCAGGTGATATGATTGAGATTAATGATCTAAATATATAGAGTAGGTCACAACCTCAAATACATAATAATCAGCATCTTTCCTACCGCACACTTTCTTGTATACACCCAATATAAAGAGACCTAGTAGAAAAAATGAGTGCCTCAAAGCACTTGCATATCTAGATCTATATATTATATCATGAGGTAAAGAAAGCTGCACCAGATCCTTAAAATAGAAAACTCAGTACCTAATAATTGAGTGGAACAGCCTCTCTCTATAGCGCCACTTATTAGTCGCGAAGGCGGAGTATGAGACTACAGATAATTATACTACAGTCAAGTGTAAATAAATCCACCCTAAGGATAGACTTATACTGTGAGGGACCTATATGAGCAACGGATCCTCAATAATGGACATCTGCGTCAATATTGATAGTGAGTATTGTATAATACCCCTTTGCAGACCCATGTGGAGCCTCAAACAACCAAAAACCCCTCGCAAAACTCATCGACATTCATCTCATCATCTATGCACTTTATTCCATCTATTTCATCCCATAAAAACGCTCACTATTCTCTCTCTAATCTCCAAGGCCATTCCTTTTACTCTGAATCAATATCACTTTACCTTCGGTCTCCCAGTACGAGTATATCGATTCACCGCATCACTCACTACTATTTATTATTATTATTCTATACTTTATATACTAAATTATATCCGCTATTAACCAATATACCGACTATCTATTCACATTACACTTATTTTGCTTATACATTGAACCCTACATATCACCTATTATACTACATATATGTATAACTTTATATGTCATATTATTATCTCTCATTTATAAAATGTTATATACTTATAACTCATTTTCATATCTACACCTAAAACAATACTCACATTAAATATTATATAGCGTATCATATAATCCTCATTTATATATATCATATTCTTATTCAGTATCCTAAACAAATCCTTATAAGATTGTCTCATACTGACACATATTAATATATATTATTATAATTATATTATTTATTTTATATTATATTTATTTAATATTATATATTTATTATATATATTATTTTATATTTATTATTTATTATTATATATATATATATATAAAATTATATATTATTATATATCTTTATATTTAAATTATATATATATATATATTTTTATATAAATATTATAATAATTAATTTATAGTTACAGAGATCAGAGAGAAGAGAGGTAGAGTAAGAGAGAGAGAGATGAGAGAGAGAGGATGAAGAGAGAGAGAGAGAGGAGAAGTGGCAGAGAAGAAGGAGAGAGAGAAATTAGTAAGTGAATGAAGAAATTTTTCCTAAAAACAACATATTTAATAGATTCAAAAGGGCTATAAAAGCTTAATTACTATATATATCCTTATCGTAAATATTCAATTTGGATAAAATAGGCTTATCTTATTATACTATTATCATTTGTCTAACACCTCCTTGTTAACCACCTTTACTTCTTACTTTCTGTGTAAAATACTGAGTGGTTCCCCTATTCAATCTTATGTAAAATTAAATTAACTGTTATATGAGGTGGTTTCCTCTCCCCACAAAGAAAGAAGGCAGACAAATCTTATAGCATGTAAAGATGAATCAGTATCTAGTATATTACTTATAGCATAAAATACTGGAGTATTTTTTTATATCCTAGAAGTTTCAGCTATTGGGTGATTCAGATTTAATAACATATATTTTGAATCTAATCCGGTGTACTTATATTTTGAATTGTTGTCCTATTCACAGCGCCGGTACGGTTCGCTATGGTTTGTTTAATCGGTGCATCGGCTAACCTTACTTGGAATGTATCTCTTTCCCTTTCCCCTCCCCACGAGTATCTGTCCTATAGAAAGAAAAAATTTTCGCAATGAATTTTCTTTTTATTTCTTTCGAAGTTTGGTAAAATGAAACCCATTCAATGAAAAAATATTTTAATACATTCAAATAAATCACTTACCTCTAAATTATAATAATTGAGTTGCATTATTATATATTTATATATTTATATATATTTATTTATATTTATATTATATTTATTATATTATAAATATAATATATAAATATAGTATATATATATATATTATATATATATATATATATATATATACGATAGGATAGTCAGTAGCTTAAGGCAGGAATTAATTGAACAATATATAGATAGCCTTAGATATACATGATATTATATTTGAATATATTGTATTATATATATATTTAATATATATTTATATTTTATTTATACTATTTATTTATTTCATGATTATTTATTAGTGATTATTTTATTATTATTTATTTTATTGATTTATATATATTTATTTATATTATTAGAATATTGGATATGGATAGGTATTTTTGATTGATAAGGGGTATTATTTTCTTTATCCACTGGATTCTCTTCCCACTTAAGTCGTGGTAGGTTTTGGTGTGGAGATCTAGTTGTTACGGGTGAGGATAGAATAGTCTTAGTAGAAGAGTTATACTTAAGTTCGAAAGAAAAACCCTCAACGCGTATCTCCTTCCATATCCTGATGAGTGGAGATAGCTTCGTTTGTCGTGTAAAAAAATAATCCATGCTTGAGCTTCAGCAAGGACTCGTACGGACCCTCACGTGTGTACTCGGGTCAATTGCGGTTCGATCCCTGCAGTCCCACAACCATTTAGCACTTCACAAAGCCAGTTGACATTATCACTTCTATTATGCACCTTTCTTCTTCCAGCGCCCATGCTATAAGCTCCATTTTCGG